>OX457043.1:12283668-12336168 GCA_949752735.1 Lumbricus terrestris | reverse complement strand
ATCTAAGAAATTAACACGGCAGTACAGCAGTACGGTAATCTTAAAAAATGACACTAGTTGCAATGCAACTGTGATCTTAAAAAATTACACTACAATACAGAAATACAATGCAACAATATGTATTGCATTGTGATTTGTTTTGATTGCAGTTGTAATGTAGTGTCATTTTTGAGATTACAGTTGTAATGTAGTGTCATTTGTTGAGATTACAGTTGTAATGTAGTGTCATTTTGTACTAAATCACCACTTCTCAGTGACATCAACTGCCTTAATTATGCTCGTTTTCTCTTATTTGTGATAATTGTGATTGATCATGTAGAGGCTGTGGGTGCTTTTGCATAAATATTCGTCTATTATAGTAGGCAGGGAATAATGAACTTCCACTGACTGACTCTTGTCGGCCCCAAAGGAGTCGGTTCAAGGCCACCACCCGACTTTTTAACCCGTTAAAATTGGCCTCAGATATGGTTCCAAGTAGGCGACCCTGGCCTGGTCTGTGTTGTGTGGAACCCTGGGGTGGGGGTGGGGGATAGTGCTGGGGAGACACGCAAAATAAAAGATCTTTGGGCAAAGAAATTTCTGATAAGGCTGAGGTTGATGTGAACTCAAAAATAACTGAACCCTTCGGGATTGTACTTTCTGTATACGCTGTCTAAAAAAAGGCAGTGTCTTGAATTGCCAGACACCACCGCGGTGGCTAGTTGTGTTGAAATACTGGTTGCTATTTATTACCTGAAAGTCATGGCGGAAGTCATGTTCTTTTTATTCGATGTCTTATACTTGACTTGCTGGAGGGTTCTTACCACTGTTACTCCATGCTTCCTGCATAGCGTCGGATATCTCTCTGACAGTGGCAGACAAATTATGTAGTTGTCTTTACTCTCATTCATTTATTAATGACTGACATCCCTACCAGCATGCCCATATGGGAGCCATTTATAAGGAGCTCAAATGCCTATATATATATACAGATGGAGTCATACAAGACCTAAATGCCTTATTTATAACCATGTGGGACCATACCTATATTGGACCAAGATATCCATAATGAGTGTACATGGGAGCTATATAAATTCATGTAATGTAAGGTTGTCTGTCAGTCGAGCACTATTAGTGTGACCTACCTACAATGACAGAGTTTTGTCTGGTAACTCTTGGATCATGTTAAGTATCTGATAGTAGGCCACAATGGCTGTCTTTGATTTATACTAGTCAGAGTTCGTACCACGTAAGTGTCTGCTGCTGCTGCTCTGGTGCCCATCTTTCCTCTGAACCTGTAACGTGAGATCATCCGATATTTTTTAGTTCCATGCATTCTTGGCAGGTTCCTTTTTGTCGGCCTGTAATTCTTTTTACCAGCATGTCGTTGCTTGCCAACTGTGGAAGGCGGTTTAAATGTGATTGATGTTTAAATACTTCCTTTTGGCCTTGAAATTAATCTGCAAGCCGCACAATGTTGGCTTGCAGGATGAACACAAGCCTAGATTTTTTCGTAGGTGCACACTGACCTGTATAGGTGTCAGGATTTCACTGACTCTGAACTCTGGTTCAAGATTGCGATGTTTTAAAAAATCGCTTTATTAAAAATTGCATTTTTTAACGACTCTAAAGTGAGACAGAGACAGCTCCAAGTCGCTGAACTTGTTAGACTTGCTGAGTGGTTGGGTATAAAGAGGTTTTTTGGGATGTGGGTTTTCATTTTTAGAGTTTTTAGTGATGTACAGACTTCTTTAATAGACCAGTTTCACTGTAGGCGATACCTAATTTAGTTGTCTGTTGAGGTGTAATTAGAACATCGTGTCAGGGCCATTTGTAATTATGGTAATTTATTCTGAATATATCACTTTTGTGATCATAGGTAGATGAGTAGGCTATTCACTTGAACAGATGTTGATGAAATTGGTATTTCTAAGTTTAGTTTCCGGTGATAAAGGTAGACTTTATTTAAATTAAAGACTGTTGCACAAGACTGGTTTTTAATTAAGATTTCCGGTTGAATGATTTCAATGCTAACGTACCGTAGTTTTGGCTGAATTTTTGATTCAACATTAAAACAGTTTTAATGTAAGGTAGCAAAGCAAACTGCAGATTCTATTGAATTGTTTGACCACTGTTAGACTTCAATGTCTGCTTTTGAATCTTTACTTCTAAGATTGTATGGAGTCATTATCAAATTGCTGTTGTAATTTGTGCTTTATTGTATTAATTGGCAGAGGAAATTTAATAATTGAACTTGAAGCCTTTTTCTGTGGGAGGTGCAGATTTGTTGTATTTACCACCAAGTGTTATGGTCTGTTTCTTTCCAATGCTTCTACAGCAAGAGTTAATGAACCGTCGTCTCCTTTCCAATGCAGCCTTAGAAAATACTCTGCTTCCTCTCTTGATCTGAAACCCCTGGATACCGGACTTGGACCTCCTTCTTTTGACTTCCCTTTGGGACTGGAAAACTCCTCTGACTTTATGCATGGCTCTTGAAGAAACTGCTCTGGTGTGCTTTGCTTTCGTGTGGCTTTTCGAGAAATTTGGAGTTCTAGTATTAGTATTATTTGACAAATTATTATTATTATTATTATTATTATTATTACATATTAGTAACATGCGCAAGGTCACACTGAAATGTGAATCTGAGGCACGGATAGTTGGCGCCATAGATTGACGCAGTTAGAGATCAATGTGCTTGAGAGCCAAAGAGAAATATTAGATGTGATTACGAGATAATTTCAATTTAAGTATCGTGTTGTTTATTTCCAGAAGTTGTACATGCAATTATGAGATCATTTCAATTTAAGTATCATGTTGTACATTTCCAGAAGTTGTACGTGCAATTATGAGATAATTTCAATTTAAGTATCGTGTTGTTTATTTCCAGAAGTTGTACATGCAATTATGAGATCATTTCAATTTAAGTATCATGTTGTACATTTCCAGAAGTTGTACGTGCAATTATGAGATAATTTCAATTTAAGTATCGTGTTGTTTATTTCCAGAAGTTGTACATGCAATTATGAGATCATTTCAATTTAAGTATCATGTTGTACATTTCCAGAAGTTGTACATGCAATTATGAGATAATTTCAATAAGTATCGCGTTGTACATTTCCAGAAGTTGTACGTGCAACTATGAGATAATTTCAATAAGTATCGTGTTGTACATTTCCAGAAGTTGTACGTGCAACTATGAGATAATTTCAATAAGTATCGCGTTGTACATTTCCAGAAGTTGTACGTGCAATTATGAGATAATTTCAATTTAAGTATTGCGTTGTACATTTCCAGAAGTTGTACATGCAATTATGAGATAATTTCAATAAGCATCGCGTTGTACATTTCCAGAAGTTGTACAATGTACATGCAATTATGAGATAATTTCAATTTAAGCATCACTTTGTACATTTCCAGAAGTTGTACGTGCAGTTCTACAACGACGACCAGAGTTGCCAGTCGATCGAGATCAAAGTTGAGATGAGCGCATCCGACGTCTGCGATCGTTTGGTTGATCTGAATCACATGAAGCACGACATCCAATGGACAATCGTCGAACACATCGAAAGATTTAATCTCGGTAAGTCCTCTCCTTGATCACCTGATCCTCCTCGGTCGGTAAGTCCTCTCCTTGACCGCCTGATCCTCTCCTGTCGTTAAGTCCTCTCCTTGACCACCTGATCCTCCCGTGGCAATAGTTCATGAACAGCATACTTGTGTTTTATGGCCAGATTATATTTATTAAGCTGTGATGTTGCCCATGCAGAATTTTTTTCCACGGGTGTTTTATGGTGGTAATTGTCTCCCGGGGGAAATGATCCGGGGCATTTGTGCTACAAGGGTTGAATGATCCCTTGACATGCGCTATGGCAATTCAAACCGGTCATGGCTTGCTCTTACCGTGTAGCGTTTAGTGCATATTCGTGTAATATTGAACGTGGGTTGCCGTTTCTGTCATTAAGTCATATAAATTTGTTATTCACTTGGACTCACATGATAGTCGATTGCTTTGTGATGCAAAGAGTTGGGTTCGATCTTCCCTTTGACAGTTGCTCCACTCACAATTGCTCACTCATTCATTCATTCATTCATTCATTCATTCATTCATTCATTCATTCATTCATTCATTCATTCATTCATTCATTCTATGACTTGTATAGCGCCCCTTCAAGAAACTACTCAGTTAAGCCAATGATTCCTACTGGGCGATTCAGACATTAATTTTGGTTAATTTGGCCTGAAATAACCTCATTGTACTGTCATAGAATTGTGATGCCTTATAAAACGTCAGTGGATGAGTAAAAAGACAATAGATGCACTTTAACCTCTGATTAACTAGTATTAAGTGGGGCATACCCGCATTGGTAAGACTGGAAGTTGTGATGGCGCTCAGTGGGATAGTCTTTTTTGTGTGTGGTTGTGTTGGTTGATAGTTTGTTGATGTGTTATACTGTTGTAGAACGTAGTCTTGAAGACCACGAACACATTCTGCCGATCTACAGAGCCTGGGATTCGTCGTGTAGCGACAACAGGTTCTACTTCCGAAAGGACTTCACAAAATACGAACTGTTCCGTCATCCAAACGTAAGCATCTGTCCTTTTCCAGCATCCTGAAACGTCCTTCTTCCTTAGAACTCTTTAACGTATACAATCCCAGAATGTGCATTGAAGTATTTTACCATCCCAGAATATGAATTTGAGTAGTTTACCATCCAAAAATGTGCATTAAAGTATTTTATCATCTTAGAATTTACATTTACCGGTAATTATTTTACCATATCAAAATGTGCAATAATTAGGTATTTTATCATCTTAGAATTTACTTTTAATTATTTTACCATATCAAAATGTGCAATTTTTGCGTATTCCACCATCCATTGTCCGTGCAACAATGAGAATGTACATACCTCTTTGTATATAATTCAATGAAGACCATGTGCCAATGCTGTCAGCCAGAAACTCTGCAACTGCCTATAGTATACCGAATTCTATTGTCCAAAAATACGCACTTTCCTAGATTCTTCTATCCAATTGCATTGGTCTACGGCGTTTGTCCATTGATTGTTGAGAAAGCTTTTTACACTGGCAGATATTTTCCATTTTCCGGATCAGCTGTCATCCTGAGGCGTTTAGTTGAATAATTTACTTAGATCTCTGTTCTGTCTGTTGCCATCGGTACGCTAAGCGTTGTGTTAGCAAAATGATTTCCCTGCCTTGCATCTTGTCGTACCACAAGACGTAATTGATATTCATCTGATTCTAATCTGATTCTAATGCAGTCTGATTCTAATATAATCTGACTCTAATGTCAGCTGAAATGTCTATCTAGTTTTTCAAATTGCTTTGAGAAATATGTTGAAGGTTGTGCAGATCAATAATAATAAATGTGCTTGAATGTTGGTCACCTCAGATCATGCTTTGTCCTCCTCAAAGCTGTTTGTATGCCATACTGGTTAGCACGACATTCTAGAAATGCTGTTTAGCATTAACTGTTAGCTTTATGACAATATTTGTGCATGGCCTGGTTTACATGATCTGTGGTATGAGACATGCTCATTGCCCCCCACGAAATTGATTGAAGAATGGATGAAATAATGATTGAATTGATGATGGCGGTTTCAAGTAGCTTTACTCCGTGGAATGTCTGAGTCCAGAATGAAACTACCTGTACCAAACTAGTACCAATCTGGACTGGTGCCTTCATCTGTACCACCCCTCTTACATGTATGACAGAGTGCTGATGAATGCTATGGTGCTTTGCATTTAGAGTAGCTAGTTTTGGGTTTATTGTAATTGTAACCGTAATCTCAAGATTTCTCTAGTGCCTATAAATGCAAAGTCATGGGAACCAGCTTATTCACAGGCTTATTCACAGAGTATATAGCTTTTTAGAGAGATTACAATTACCTTCAGATGAAAAAAATTGCTGCTCTTTTGAGCTACTGCTCAAACTTGATCGTTTACCATCGCTGGGTCCTCCTCATGGAATTCCCTTCCCTCTGCTGTCAGTGCATGTTAATCAGGGCTCTTTCTGGATCGCTATCTCAGAGAAATATGTTGAAGGTGGGACGTATATCAATGTAACTGCACATGAATCTCATATCATATCTTTCTCTTCTTAAGACCTATTTCTTCTCTTGGGTTCGTGCACTGGCGGTGTGCAGTGCTAGAGAAATTACTTATTACATTACATTAAGCAGCATGTTGTACTGTTAGTAAGCACTTTGGCGCTAGGGGGCTCTTTATGATGCATGCAGTCATCAAGGTAGCAGCAATTGATTCACCTTTGAGCACCTGTTGCCTTTTTTGACATTATGGTAAATGTCATTTCATGCTTTTTTTAAAGCAATACTTTCCGGAGCAAATGGTCGATATAAAAATGCCAACTGATGAGTCACTGGGCTTTATGACACGCTACGAACGATACAAGAACGTCCTACTACAGGTAGGTTCACCCCCATCTCAGTAGACACTGTTTTCGAGGTCTAAATGAGAATTTGAAGTTGAGACTATTCTGTTTTTATTACACATTTATTGAACATCACTATTGAATGACTGAGCATCAATTACTGAGCAGTTGTAAGTGAAGTACTTGCTCAAGTACCTAAGTGAAGTACTTGCTCAAGTACCTAAGTGAAGTACCTGTTCAAGTACCTATAAGTGAAGTACTTGCTCAAGTACCTAAGTGAAGTACTTGCTCAGGTACCTAAGTGAAGTACCTGCTCAAGTACCTATAAGTGAAGTACTTGCTCAAGTACCTAAGTGAAGTACTTGCTCAAGTACCTAAGTGAAGTACTTGCTCAGGTATCGATCTCATTGCGACCCTCCTCCACGCTGCAAGGTGAATGCTCGAATCAATCGGTTTTGTTGTCTCGCAATTAGAAACGATCTTCCGTTTATATTCGATTGCAATCATGTTTACAACTTGACTAAACGCTTCTTCAACATCAAGGCCATCTACTCTTCTGGGCTGTTTATCGACAGCGTTGTGAACATATGTTGTGTCTTGTTGAGTTGTGTGCGTTTTTTTCTTTTGCGTTGATTCATAACAGGCTTTCAGTCTGTCTGTCTGTGTCTGTCTATGTCTGTCTGTGTCTGTCTGTGTCTGTCTATGTCGGTCTATGTCTGTCTGTGTCTGTCTGTGTCTGTCTATGTCTGTCTGTCTGTCTATGTCTGTCTATGTCTGTCTGTGTATCTCTGTGTCTGTCTATGTCTGTCTGTCTATGTCTGTTTGTGTCTGTCTATGTCGGTCTATGTCTGTCTGTGTATCTCTGTGTCTGTCTATGTCTGTCTATGTCTGTCTGCATGTACACCTAAGTATTGTATGTTTATATTTATTTGTTTACGTATTAATTTCTTGCATTTGCTATAGTGCCCTTCAAGCTATGTGTATATATAAGTGTCTTTATGTGTATGTGTAATTGTGTATTGCCATATTTTCCTTTTTGCTACCTGTTGCTCGCAATCTCTTTAGCCGTGTCTGGACTTGGAGCACCTCTGATTAATCTTCTTGAAGGTGCACTAGTTATATAAATTTTCAGAATGAATGAATGACGATGTTGTGCCAGTCTGTTTGTGTCTGTCTAAACATTTGTATGTTTTTAAAAGTTTGTGTGTATCTCTAATGCCACATGTTGTACTATATTGGGTTTTGTTGTGACTTTGCCTGTTTGACTGACTATACCGGCATTTAAACTGATCAATTCTTTGTGTCCATTGTTATGATAACGGTGCTTTAGAAGTTCTGTGATTAGATTAGAAGTTCTGTGATTAGATTAGAAGTTCTGTGATTAGATTAGAAGTTCTGTGATTAGATTGTGTTCGATACTCGACAGAATCTGCTGGCGAATCAGAGTATGCCTGACATCCAAGGCTTCCTTCACATCCGCGAAGGCAAATGGTCGTGGAAGAAATATTACTGCGTCCTCCGAACGTCCGGTCTCTACTTCTCAACGAAGGGAAGTCTGAAGGTCTGTCTCTCTGATTGCCTTCTCTGGTTTAATTAAAGAAAAATACACGGAGACTAGAGTGCTTTGCTTTGGAGCAAGGCCTTTAATTATTCAAAAACTATTTTTAATATATAATTTCACTATTTTTAATCAATCTACTGTTTTGCTGCCTGCAGAGCGAAGAATCTGATTTAGAATCTGTCGTATTGTTTACAATATTATTTATATCACCCATATATATATATTTTATTATGCAATACTATTTATATCACCCATATATATTTATAATTGTATTTTATTATATTTTTGTTGCCATGGATATCACAGAGTTGAATAGTTTTTTTATACAGGTCTACTACCACTACTACTGCTGGTGCTTCCGCTTCTACTTTTACTAATAATAATGATAATTATTGTTATTATTATTATTACTGTTAAATCTATTCTATTCTATTTAAAGACTTCTAAAGCGCTGTTCACAATACAACTTATTCAGAGGTGCTACCAGTAAAAAACACATGAAAAAATCTTAAGAGACTGCACAGAATCAGTTGTACCCGAGATAAGCGAGATAAGGCGTCAGCGCAAGTTATATAGCAGGAAGATCATTTAACAGAAAAGAACCAATAAAGGCCTCGGCACAATGCTGTTATGTGATTACCTAAGGCCAAGGTTCTAGAATGTCACGACCTTCTAAAGAGTGTATTTTTAATGTTATTTATTTTTTTCCGACCATACAGTGCCAACTCAGTCAGCCACTTGGCGATTCAGCAATTTGGTTAATTTGGCATGAAATAGCGTCTTTATTGTCGCATAATTATGAGGCTTTATGAAGAGTTAGACTAAATAAACCATGGATGCACTTTAATCACTTTGGCATTTGACTTTATTGTCGCATAATTATGAGGATTTATAAAGAGCTAGACTAAATAAACCACTTTAATCTCTGATTAGTTAAATATGTTGCCATACACAGATTAATTTTTCTTATTTCTTATTTTCTTATAGACTAAATAAACCACTTTAATCTCTGATTAGTTCAATATATTGCCATACTCCGATGAATTTTTCTTATTTTACCTTATTTTGCTGGATACATGATATCAGTGATGATGATGTGAATGTTTATTGTTAGGATCCTCGATATTTGGTGCTAGTCTCTCACTTGAATGAGGTCGACATTTACGTCGTGCGAAACGCTAAGAAGACAGTTGGCTCACCAAACCAATTCTGCTTCTGCCTCAAGGTTTGTAATCGTCTGCAACAGGAAGTTGTACATATTCATCTAGATAGAACGCACACCTGTGCAATGTGTGCATTGGTTGGCGATAATACATCTGGCATGGCATAAACTGCAGAATATCATGGTATCACCACAGTGTCATTTCAGATATGCACTGTCTGGTATTATAATAATAATTAAAATAAGAATAATGGTAAATATATTGTGCAATATAGTATTGATAATAGCAATAATAATAATATAGTAATAATAATAATAATAATAATAATAATAATAATAATAATAATCTTCGTTTACTTTCAGACTGACACAACGCAGTATGATTAAAATTGGAATGAATGATTGATTGCAAGTCATTACCGAGTCGAATTTAATTGTTGCCAGCCGCGTAAGGTGTCCATCACGTTGTGATAAAATATTGTCATTATTATTATTATTGTGACAATTGTTATGACAGTCTGTTGACTCCCATATTTCTCAATTACATTCTACAAGCACTCCTGTAACTTGAATTCACGACTTACGTATGACCAGTGTTTTATGCACAAAGCAACACTGTCTGATGTTGCAACATATCCAAGTCATAATTGGGTAATAACAAGAAGAGTGGTTCATAGACAAACAGTGATACCCTGTTAATAATACCTAGACAGTTGCAAGGATGCAACGCAGTTACAATAGACGTGCTGGAGAGCTATAAGGACTTGTTTACCAGGATTTTCCATGTTTCCGTTTGACGCATAGTCAGTCCGGCATCCAGGGTGTTGGAAAGGGGAAACGGGCGACGATTCCATATGATGATTATTATATTATAGGTCCGTGCGTGATGTCTTGGCTTCGGATTTTTCATGCACTTACTGTAAACACCTGGAGAATGTTCTTTTCCACCGGGGGTTGGGCTGGAAGTTCCGCTGGGTAGTTATGACGGGTCAGTATCTTTGAGAGGAGCTAAACAAATCCTGGTGCTATATAATTGCTGTGAATGAATGAATTGATGATAAAATGATATCGCATATTTTGTTAATGGTCCGCTGGTGCAATCTAACAATCTTCTGTATATTGCAGAACTTTGCAGCTTTTAATGCATTCATTCGTGGCATTTATATATTAATTACAGACGTGCACCGGTGTTTCTTATGTGGTGATGTGGTAATACTATTTGAATGTTCAGTTAGTCATAGCACTGCATTCCTGATTGCTTATGAAATGTTTCTGTACATAGTGATACCAAGATATTTTGCAGATTATCAAAATGCCAAATGGGTATCATAAATTTTTGCACAGGTGTTAAGGTCATCGCAAGGAATTTTTTGCATTCACTGTGGAATTTCGTTGTACTGTATTATCTACCACTTATTTTGTGGCAATTGAATTTCTTTTTCTTGAGCTGGTATGCTTGAAATCGGTTGTAGGATTGTCGAACCTTTTACCAAGTAAATTGTAGTAAATGGTATTGGAAATCTATTTTCTCAGTTGGTAAAGCGTTAAAGACGACATTTGAGTGAAGACAGTAATCCTGTAAGAAATGTGCGCTGGAGTTTTGCAAGCTTGTTGCAAGCGACAATTTTTAAGATAGCAAGAAGAATGTGAGTGTTGCCATATGTTGGAATGCTGCCAGAATCTGTGATGTTGGTAAATTTAATTGTGCCATGTTCTCTGCTGAACAGCCAGTGATCGCTTCAAGGACACTGCAGTATACATATGACTTTGCAACGAGCATGCCACTTCACGAGACAGACAGACAGACAAAGAGAGACAGACAGACAGACAGACAGACAGACAGAGAGAGATCTTTTCTTTATTAAAAAGGAGCAAAGTCTGATAGAGGAAATTAAAATATGATTCAGGATATTAAAGTAAGATTTATTGTAATAGAAATACATTCATCAATTTCTGCTCTCTCTGTTAATTGGCCGATATGAAGGTTTTTCTACGTCTCCGCTGTGCGTCGTCCATCATTGGCGATATTAGAACGTTGAGATGAGAATGAAGAAATGAAGAAATTGAAACGAAGAGATTAGAATGAAGAAATTAGAACAAAGATATTAGAACAAAGATATTAGAACAGAAAGATTAGAACAAAGAAATTAGAATGAAGAGATTAGAACAAAGTGATTGGAACATAGAGAATGGAACAGAGAGATTGGACCGAAGAGATTAGAACATAGAGATTGGAGTGAAGAGATTAAAACGAATATATTGGAACGAAGAGATTAGAATGAAGCTCTAGATTATTTCGTCTGCCTTCATGATCTGTCGCATAATTATATGATCGTTTGTCCATCTAGCCTCCTTGCAACGTCACTGAGTGCAAGCAGCTGAAGTTGTTCTGTGCGGAGGATGAGCAATCACGTCTTTGCTGGATGACAGGAATGCGATTCATCAAGGTAGAGAACCGCTCAGTCACTTGCCTTTCTTCTTGTCTGGTTCAGATAGATTGAACATTTGTGTGTGTGTGTATGTAGGTATGTATGTATGTATGTGTGTGTATGTATGTATGTGTGTGTATGCATGTATGTATGTATGTATTACGTCTATGTGTCTTATGTCTATGTGTGTATGTGTGAGTGTATATATCTACGTACGTATTTATATAAGCAATTAGACATGAACAGATGTGTATATATGTGTATGTGTGTGTTTATATGTATGTGTGCAACTGTGCATGTATGTATCTATGCATCTATCATCTATGGATGCATGTATCTATAAGTGCAATTACACATGAATATTTGTGTATATAAATCAATGTTCCATATACAATTATGCATGTATGTGTTGATCATCATATATTTGTATTTGTTCTTATTTTTAACTACTGTAACACATTGCAGTATGTTCGCAAGTTTTTATATGAACGAATAATTACAGACTTTATTACATTAGTCGAATTTGACTCTATGGTAGCCATGCAACCTTGCAAATGAAAGGCTGAGGGGACTTTGAGAGGGTATATTGAGAATTTATCCCAAATCCATGCTGATCTTTTGCTGTCTATGCCAGAGTGTTGCCACCCCCACCCCTATGTTTGTATCTGAATATACACTGTGTCCCAATAAATCGGGCACCCTTTTTATAATGTGAATAAAACTGGTAAATATTCACCGATTGTCAAAATTTCAAAACAGGCTTGATCCTGAGATAATTATCTACAAATTGGTAATTTATGAACGGCCCTCACTAAAAAATTACGTCATAATGACGTCGTTAATTTACATATCGAAACCAAATGTAAAAAAAAATCGTTAGAGAATGGCGTTCAGCCAAGAAGACAAAATTGTAATAAAATTCTTACGGAAAAATAAACATTACGGCGCAAAAAAGTTTATTCAAAAATTTCCGGACAAGGGATGGACAGTGAGCGGTCTAAATAAGCTTCTAAGAAAAATTGATTTGACTGGTTCGTCAGAGCGTCGCGCTGGTAGCGGTACTTAACATTTGAATTCTCTGATGAAAATGACGTAATTGTGACGTCAATATTCATGCCAGAAACTTCATATTTGAATCGGTGTAAGATAATTATCTCGGGATAAAAACAGTTTTGAAATTTTTTAAATCGATTAAGATTTGCCTGTTTTATTCATATTATAAAAAGGGTGCCCGATTTATTGGGACACAGTGTATATTTATATTGATGCATGCATCTCATGTGTGACCTTGGCCAAGTAACGGACCATCATTCATGTCTTACTAAATCAGCTGGAGATGGATTTTTTTATTGCAGACCATGATAATTGATTTTTGCATTTAATTAATGCAACTGCACCTTTGACTCACTGTACTGCAAACGATCTTATGCCAGATGATGCATTAAGGCCAAAATATGTGATTAGTGCGTCAGGTAGAGACAGGATGAATTTTTATTTGCGATTTTCTGGCGAATGACTTTTATATTTTTCTTTTTAAAAGGACATAGTTTTTGTGCTAGACGTTCTGAAATTTTTTCTGTGACTTGCTTGTGATATCAGCATTCCGGACAGTTGATCTATTTGCTTGGCCAAGGTCGGATCTCTATGTGTAGGTGTTTATATGTTTCTATGTCTGCAAGTATTTATAATTGTTTTTATATGCATCGACTTGCGTTCTGTATGTATGTGTGTATGAATAATATATGCATGTATCTGTCTATGTAGATATCTGAGTATGTCTATATGTACATGTACCTGTGTGCCATTGATATGTATGTACAATGTACATGGTAGGCCTATGTATGTACAGAGCAGTCCCATTTAGATGTGATTCATTTACACATGAATCAGCATGACATGCTGTTGTGCCTCCCACATCCAACACTGCATATAATTATAATAGCAGATGGCTACAGCAGTCTCTGTCTTCTGAGACTTCAAGCCATGCTAAATCCTACGCAAATGATACAGCATTTTTTAAGGGTCTGAACAATGTGAACACTACATCAATTATCCTGATTTTTCATATATACATACGTACATACGTACATACGTACATACATACATACATACATACATACATACATACATACATACATACATACAGACATACATACATACATACATACATACATACATACATACATACATACATACATACATACAAGCATGCATGCATGCATGCATGCATGCATGCATACATACATACATACATACATACATACATGCAGTCAGTACTCTGTTCTTTACCCTTTAAACCAACAGTTTGTTAATATGCAGTGGGTGAGTAGCATATCTATCTATGTATGGAATTTTTATAGCCCCCTTCGGGATAACTGCAATCGTATTTCGAAGGTGCCTCTGACCCAGGTACGGTCTAAGAGCAAAGTCTTGATTAGTTTAGAAAAAGAGTTGGACAGGTCCTGTGGAAGAGAACACAGGTCATAGAGGAGGCTATTCCAGTAAGAGAGGTCCACAATTGACGAAGCCCTAATGAATATGGTGGTCATTGTGGCTTTACCTCCCAATGGCCATGTATTGTATTGTATTGTATATGACAATTTGTAAAGCGCTTCTATCAGCAGAAGCCTTTCAGATGCGCTCCCAGTGCAATCGACCCCAAGAGAAATGGCAGATGGATTTTAGGCAAGAGAAAGATGGGGAAAGACTGCCACTCTGCACTTGTACGTGCAATCAACGTTCCCTCTAAGCTGCGCGATTGCGCGGCCGCGCAGAAGAAAAACCTCTGCCGCGCAGAAGATTTTATCTGCCGCGCAAAGAAATCAGTTTGAGTTACTTATTTTTATTTTGTTCTTGTAGCAATTGTTTTAAAGCTGCATCTAGGCTGTAAAACAATGGCGATAGTGCTGTAAAGTTTCTCCGACCGCTTTGTCAGTTTGTGCGTGCGATCTAGCTATCCCCGATGACCTCCGTTTCCATTTCTTTTAGTGGCGTCTATCGAAGTGAGGAAGTATATGACTGCGACGAATAATTGCTGCAGATTGTGTTTGAGCCCTGAATAGGGTATTTGGCCATTTGCACAGGTTATTAGCCTACCATGGGTGCGCGTTCGCCATGACAGTGTAACTGGCTACCATAAGTGTGGGGCTGTGGCCCGTGGGACAGGCCGGGAAGGAATAAAGTAACGGACCAGTCAGCTCTTGTCGAATTTAGTAGGTTTCTTAGTTTCTAGGTTTAGCTGCCAGAGAGGACAGAGGCTGGTATTCATATCGACAATGGCGCAAATATAATTTGATTGGCTGACATTGTTAGATTTTCATTGACGTATGCCACGTGAGGGGAAATATGTGCTTTGTTTGTTGAGAAAAACTCGAGAAAAATCATCACAATCGGTCAATCGCAATTGTAAACTAATTTACATTTACATGATTTTTCTGGAAGTTTTTGGACACCTTCTGGCAAATTGTCCAAATGTGGTTTCCAAAAAATCGAAAATGATAAACGCTTGTGAAGAAGGCTTGCTTAAATTTAGGGAGTAGCGAGTAGGCCTAGTGGCTGCAGACATAGGCTATTGTCAGAAAAGCTTTGAGCTGATGAATCATTTTACAGCAAAAACCAGGAATAGTTTTAGAAGGCGACCATGTACAAAGCCTCATCAGCAGCAAATTTTATTTAACATCAGAGCCACATGGGCGCTCACACACGGGGCAAGAGGGGCACTAGCCCCACTAGAAAATTGACACTTATTTTAATGGCTAGCATACATTTTGGTTTTTAATACATTTTTATAAATGTTAAATTTCTTCGCAGAAGAGCACCAATGGTAGCATTAGTAGGTCTATTAATGATACCTAATGTGAAACAGAGAAATTTACATTTGAAAACCTTTACGAAAAATAGGGCCTATACCAGTGGTTCCCAACCTTTTTTGACTGTCGGGCCACTTTTTCTAAGTTTGAGGACATGAGGGCCACTTTTTCTTAGTTGAAGGACATTAAGGGGCCACAAGGCTAAAATTTAACTAACTAAAGGCGTATAAAATTGTTATAATTAAATCCAAAAAAAACGTTTGATGCGATTTATTAACGTCTAAATAAAATAATTTGTAATAGAAAAGAATTATAAATCCTATAACGTCCAAATTCTCAATTTTTACGTATATTTTTCGTAATTCATTGAGATGTTGCGGGCCATTTTTGTAGGCCAGGCGGGCCACTTTTGGCCCGCGGGCCACGGGTTGGGAACCGCTGGCCTATACCTATGTTCTTAATTTACCTCTTGGCAATTTTCAAGCCAATTTTTTTACTTTTCCCACTGTTTTGGCCCCTCTTCCACAACCTATTACCAGACCCTCATGCTTAGGCCTACAGTTAATATGGACGAATTTCATTCTTTCTGCATGAAAGATCTGCAGCAGACCACGAATTATTTCTATAGCTGATGACTTGGGAGACATAAATGCAAGACCAATAAACACACACCCACACTCACACACACACGCACACACAAACACACACGCATATTTACAACACTGTCTCTTGATAATTATTATTTTTCTTGAATTTGTGTTTGATTGTTTCTTTTCTGCCGCAAAATTTTGCACACAAAATTTGAAACTGTAAATTGTTGCACAAGAGCTTCCAATTTTGCACAACCACCGGCAAGGCTTAGAGGGAACATTGCGTGCAATGCGTGCATATCAAGGTAATTTAACTTGCATGCAACAGGGACAGTGTCGCCTGTATTATTTCTTATCATGCTAAATTTTATTATTATCCACTGCTTTCTTGGGGCTTGTTATCTGTCGCATTATGACGACCGGGTTATTTTTTTCAATAAAATTGAATATCAAAACAGTTCTGTTGCTCCAGGGAGGAGGCATCCTGTAGAGTTCTAACTTATTTTTGTGGCGCCTTTTTTGGAATGTGCCAGAGACTGTGTGTGTGTGGAGTCTTTCCTGGAGGGCTCGAAATGGAAATGTCTGCATCTGACTCGCTTAAGTGGGAGAGGCTTTCACAAGATGCATTAAGTCTGGTGTTCTGGCAGAAAGCATTCGTTTGGCTGTTGACTGAAAATCCAACGCAACGGCTGAACCCCTTCTTCAGATGATGACATGCACAGCATTTCGCCAGTTCAGGTCGGCGATGAATGGATATATCCGGATATGGCCATTAGTTGTTATGAATTTGCCCGATGACTGGCTGTTTTGACGTGGACTCTTGCGTTGAATGTGTGCGCACGTACTTGCAAACACCTGCGAGTTACACACGCACGTTTGCACGCGTGCAAGATGCTTGTGTGCGCTGGTACGCACTGCTCGTTTTGGATCTGTCAGATTGGTACGGTTCATTATCTTTGAGTGATGCTTAAAAGAGATTCATTGGAAGGTGCAGATAGGATTGCATGTGTTTAAGTATCAGCAGGGCTTACATGGCGTTCATTATGGTATACATGTATCTCCCTCACCATGCAGAAATGTACACACGCGTACACACTCTCAATCATGCAATTCGCACTTGCAAAAGTGAGTACTTCACAGTGGGGTAGATACCTCGAGAAAAGCATCATAAATTTTATTTTTATTTTTTATTTACTGGCAATTTAATATTGCGCTCCTTCAAGGTTATCTACTCAGGAGCACTCCCAGTCCAATTACTTTTGAGTGATGCATCAAAGAAATACATAGGAACATGCAGATTTGTTTAGATATTAATGCAACTGCACCTTTGGCTCACTGTGTTACAAACTATGTATTATGTCACATGATGTAATAAGGTCAAGAAATGTTATTGATGCATCAGGCAGAGAAAGATTGAATTTTTATTTGCGATTTCCCACCAAATGAAGTTCTATTTTGCGATGCTTGACTTGTAAATGCTGAGTACAGATTCTGATTTTTGTGTGTTTTCTCTGCTTCTAGTTTGGGTCTCGGTTGAGAGAGAACTTTCGTGCAAAAGTTAAAGTCGACAATCGACTTCAAAGTATTGAAAACAAGAACAACAAACTGGTTTGTTTGTTTATTCAGTCTGTCATGCAGTTAGTTGCTGTTTAGAGTAACAGGGTATTTGTAAATAATTGAATGATCGAATCTAGTTACCATACAAGCGATCATTTACTACATTGGTTTCAAATTTGCATCTCTGGTATGTGCATACTGGTACTTCTCAATCGCTAAATCACCGTCTACGTGAATCCTGGAGTTAATTGAATTGAATGATTGAGTTAAACCTTATTATAGTGCAACGTGTTGCTTTTTTTACATAGCTTTTGAAGTATTTAAGCAGTTATAGTTTATCTGTATTTGCTGATAGCTGTGTATTTGATTTGAGAAGTCGGGACATTAAAGATGATGACCTACACAATAGAGTATCTCTGATGATTTCACATGACAAGCTGTGGTTAATGCAGTTGATACGCTGAACAAATGGTAGAACTTATCAGAGATGTTAAGATCTCATTTGCTCGCTTCATTCTACATCTTCTCTTCGATCTTTTCGCTCTTCGAACCAGAATGATCTCTTTGTCCCACGATCAAGGACAACTCCTGGTCCAAAGTACATCATTTGCCACCATTGGTCTTACTTACTTAAATGTCTGGTTTATTTCTTGGTTGTCAGCAGCATGATGGTCTGTACGTGAAGAATCGGGTTGCGATGGATTTCTCCGGCGAACGAGGTCATGTGGTCGAAGATCCAAATGAGGCGATGACCGTCGCCATTGAAGAGGGACATCACTGGAGGGTAGAGTGGGCTTTACTTTTCATTCATTCATACATTCAGGAATTTATATAGCTCCTCTATACATAAAGATAGACGCATTGACTTCAATCTTCCACTTTGCTTGCATACGGTTGCATTTCTTTAGCTTTGTTTGGCAAAGGTTTTTCGGACTGTTTTCTAAAAAGCACTTGTTTAGATGGTTAGGTTGTCATGCATTTAGTGACTTTGTGAGATACTGAAAGCGTGCTGTGTTAAATGTCTTGATAAATTCATAAACAAAAGAAGTGCTGTGTAGAAATAGAAGTGGATTTCTCGTATCACATAAGACATGATGAGGCAGACAGAGACAGGGATAGACAGAGATAGACAGAGACAGAGAGAGACAGAGATAGACAGAGACAGGGATAGACAGAGATAGACAGAGACAGAGATAGACAGAGACAGGGATAGACAGAAATAGACAGAGACAGAGATAGACAGACACAGAGATAGACAGAGAGAGACAGAGATAGACAGAGACAGAGATAGACAGAAATAGACAGAGACAGAGATAGTCAGAGAGAGACAGAGATAGACAGAAATAGACAGAGACAGAGATAGACAGACCGAGAGACAGACATACAGTAGGTGAATTGGTTTACATACTGAACGAGTGATTTATACTTCGATGAGCATTTGTAGAGTGAAGAATAAATGGAAGGAGAACGTGATTAAGACTGGCTGACGGTTGATGGATGCGGAGGGATTTTAAGAGAACATAAATAAAGGAAGAAGCCTACATACATACAACACATAAATACATGCATACATACGTACACATGTACATACATACATACATACATACATACATACATACATACATACATACATACATATATATACATGCATACATACATGCATTACTACTATTATGGGCATTTCTTTCTTAAGAAGATTAGATAAATAAATAAATAATCACACGCTTAAGCATCTCTGGTTGTGTTTTCTTCCTTAAGTTAAAGGCCTACCGGCAGCATGGTGGTACGGTCTGTCAGCCGTCAGTGCGACCATCAGACGATTCTGTCGGTCGACCAGCGGCTCTCGATATTCACCTGACGCAGCCGTGGTTCTACGGCAACCTTTCGCGGCAGGAGGCAGTGCGACTCGTAGAACAGCACGGCCTCATTAACGGGTCAGTAGGTTATTGAGGATTCGAAATTTAAGAGATCTCAGCTTTCCATATATTGTGATTCGTAATTGTAATTGTAAATTTATATAGAGCCGCTTCAAAGTGAGAGACTCGTATTCAGAATTGAACGTGCTTGTGCGTTTGATGGAATGAATATTTCCTTTTAAGTGGGTAAATATCGGCTTTGTCTTGAGAACATTAGATCTATATATCTAACTAGGTATGGCATTTGTATAATGCTTCTTGAAGATAACTACTCAGAGGCGCTCCCGACACATGCACGGCCAAACAGAGTAGCTTATAAAGGATTGGACATGTCCCATGGATGTCATAAGAGTTTTGGTAAATTCATAGACTTTTGTATGCGTTTTATTGCTTAAGTTCACAAATATGATAGTTCTAATGGAAAGTGATTTCTTTGATTAGTTCAGAAGTTTCCTCAAACGCTGCAGAAAAAACTAAAATGTCCATTAAATCAGCTAACTTTTTGTGATTGTCATTTTAATAGAAAAGCTTTCTTTCCATACTTAACATGATGATGCCCATATCAAATCTGTATGATCCATTTAACTCTCGTACACTGAGAGGGATTGGTTTTTCAGTTGGTGCATTTTAGTACGGTATGTGCTCGCAGTTAAAGTGTCAGTAGAAAAGTTTTGAATTATACGTATACCCTGTATTGGCCATTGATTTTTTTAATTTATTATTTTGCAGTTGTCAGGGCTTTTGTCTGCAAATACGTACAATGAATGCTGATGTTTTGTTGTGATTTCAGGGTCTTTGTTGTTCGAAAAAGCCAGTCGATGCCGGGTGTCTTTGTTCTCACTTTCGCTCACAACCACAAAGTTAAACACTGTCCGATTCACAGGGTCGGTTATCTTACTTACTCTCTGATTATGATTAGATCTTGAAGATGAACATCATTTTGTGGTGCTTCACTTGACAGGGATGGTTATGTTTACGTATAGCACCATAGCGTAAGGTAGTCACCTATCGCTTATAGTTGTCTGTATGTACGACTGAATGTGTTTGTTCCTTCATTCATTCTATGGATTTATATAGCTCCCTTTCAAGTGAGCTACTCAGGAGCGCGCCCAGCCCAGCCAAGGCGAAGAAAAAAGACTTGAGATATTTGTGAAACAATATGTTTCTTATTTTGTGAAAGTATGTGGGGTTGTTCCAGGGCGACACTCCAATGGCCTTGGGGTAAAACTCCAATGGACTGTCCTGGGATCGAAAAATCTACAGACTTTATTCGAATATGACAGTAGTAGTCTAACACTTAAAACTGTTGTTAGACTTTAAATTTGACATTCAGGAATGAAAGGTGCAAAGGCGTTGGCAGGAATACGTCTGCACAGCTTGACCCTCTGTGTAAAGTCACGTGGATATGCGAATTTGAGGCGCAGTTAGGGAAGATCAAGTTGGATATCCAGAAGTTGGAAGGCTGATGAGACGTAATGAGTTTTCTAATTAATGCATTTGTTGAAACCATTTCGGTTGATGCTGTTCTATTATGGTGATCTTGTTGAACTGTTGCAGGTTGAGGATAAAGATCAGATCTACTTCACGCTCGACAACGGCGCGACAAAGTTCATGGACTTGATACAACTGATTGACTTTTACCAGCTCAACGCTGGTGCCCTGCCGACCGAGCTTACCCATCATGTCACGAAACCGCTTTAGGGCACCAGCGCTCAAAATGAGAGAAATGACCGTTTCAATGATTTCTTGTTCTTCGTCTTATTTCGCTGAGCTGTACGTTGTGCGTGTACAACGTAGGAACATTGGTAGAATCGATGATCACCCTAGAGCCTTATTGGTAGAGGCTTTAACGGGGGGCGATTCAGAGGACTCATCCATATGTTGGGGACTGATTGTGATAGAACTTGTATGTGGCTGTACTGAATTGTCCAACTTTTGTGTCGGATGAATGTGAAATTCTTGTGTTTGAAGATATTTGTCCGAGAATTGTGTCAGACAATTTCAACACTGAATTCGTTTCTCAATTTATGGGAAGTTCCACCTCTTCGAAAAACCACTTGAGACAATGTGATTAGGTGAAATGTAGTTCTCAACCGCTCTTGTGGAATGGGTTTTATAACTGATCTTTGTCAATAAAAACCAAGCTGCATTTTAGCCATCTTTCTCACAAGTGTTAGTTAATAATAATAATAATAATAATAATAAATTATTGCCTGGAGATGATTCAAGTGTAGCGTTGCATGTGCAATAATTACACATACGATTTATGTCGTCGGTTTATTAAGTTTTGAGATGAATCGCACATTCGGAAGAAGTGGGCAACGAACTGAGGATATATTCTCGGAGATGAAAGCTACAGATATATAGGACTGGTGACCAGAAAGCACGTGGCCATAGAAGCAATCAAGAATTAATTATCGCTTTGAATACCGTAACTCCATTCAGTTGCTCCTAGATTTAGATGTCATGCATTTGTATGAAGATGTTTTTATTTTCTGTGGCAAATAGGCATTAGTCATTACAGTTGTATATGTGTGCGGTGGTCGATATTTATGATTGTGTTATTAGAAATAGTTCCAGTTTTAGATCTTTCCATCTTTCCAACTGTGGATGTGTACTGCCATAATTGGTAAAGGTTGTGAGTGTTTGCAGCTGCGATTAACATTGCTTATTAAGTAATACGTAGTTCGTAATATGTTACGTTGAATGCGCTGAATGTCTAGTCAATAAAAATATCTGTTTCTTACGTTCAGAAACTAATTGATGAGCAAAATTATGTTCTTAAATTCTGTCAGTTTTCAGCGAATCGGTTTTTCGCTGATGAACTTCACTTAGAAAAGTTGACGTTGATCATCGAAACTGCAAAAGAAAAGCGTTTTCGACTGAACTGTCAGATGATTTTAAACTTGCAGCAACATTAAGCTTCTAGAATAGATAATGGTTAAATAGGGAAACGTAGCCACTGAAATGTAAGGACATACTGCCTCGATGTCGTATTGTTCTGTTGCCATAAATTGTGTGAACTTTGGCAAATCGTCGTTCATTGTCATTCATTCTGACTCTCCTACAGAATATGTTTTTAAAATAATGATGATTTAAAAGGCATGGGTTTAGCTTTGTATGCAAGTCGAGTCTGCTTCTCACAGTCTGTTACGATCGGGTGAATTAGAGCCACGATGTGGATCATTCAGTATGAGCTGTCGAGAGTAGGCCTACCAGGGGTTGTTCTTAGAGTACCAGGGGATTGTTCTTATGGTTTTGTGTGTTTGCTGCCACCTCCAATCCCGGTATTTCTGACTTGAAATTTTAAATTGTTTTTCAAGCGTCCTCACAAAGTTGTTTACGTTGTTTGATGGTGGCCATCTCGCTTATGTTGTTAGCGAAAGGTTTCTTCAAACACAACAGCATGCCTTTGAGGCATGTCTTGTTGCTCTAGAATAATTTAAGTACCTGCACCTATAATAATTATCCATCTAGGTCACTTGTTTATTTAGTGCCCACACTTAGTTCACTTGTTTAAATGTTCTTCTCTGGTCATAGGTAGCCTTCAACTGTTGATGATGAATGGGCTTTTTCAGTTGTGTGACCTTGATTCTGGAACTCTTTATTCCGGTCAATTGTTTAAGTTATTTCATTGTTGACTGCAGTCTTGCCCTTTTCAACTTGCTTTCTCTAAACCGTAGACTGTTTCAGCAGACTGTTCCTCTGAATAGTGACCAGAAGTGCATACGACAGAAAATCTACATGTATTTTGCGCCACATTATTGTGAGTGAGAGATTTGCCCAGTGTCACTACTCAGTTACTGACTTGAACATGGCTCGGAACTTTACTCTCTTCGTTACACGCTGGGCACTCCAATCAGTCAGCCACCCTACCACACAGCAAGACATCAGTCAGAACAGATTTGATGAGTAATGTTGAAGCTGCTTTTTCAGTTACGCACTCAAACTAATGAGATTTTTTAGCTTCATTTTATAAAAGATTTTGAGTCGGCTTCACTTGAGGGCACGTGGAAACCCAAATAACTTTGATTCTGTCATACTGAATTCTAGGGGCATCATGGACTACGCAAGTCTCATTTGTGACTTATTGCCATGAGAGACGTGATGAAGGACTAATGTGGATCCAGAGATCTTAACTTTCGAGAATATTGTGATTTGCCCTCTAAATCTACATTAGTTTCTGTGACTTAGTGTCATTATTCGATAATAAAATTTTCTGTATTTTGCAGTTTTAAGTTTGGTGCGGAATTTGAGCATTTCAGTGGATAGGTGTTGAGACAGTTAATAGGACACTGAATAGAATAATAGAGTAGAGGTTGACAAATGGTTTGATGTCATAGGACAGTTGCTAGGTTTGACTTGTATTTCACGTAACATCTCACATGCTGGTTAAATTTCTCAGAGATTGTTCATTCACAGCCTTTGTCTTCGAGAACAATGGAATGAGTAAACATGTGTATAGACAAATTTTATTATCATGATACTTATTTTTTATGTACGCATGTACGTTTAAGTGCGTCGGAAAGTGCTGTACAAAACTAAATGACGTTAAAATTATTGAAACTGCTCAGGCGTGTAAGAGAACTTTGACAATGAGTCTGTAGCCTAATACATGCATGTCTGGTAAACCAATGCAAGTTGTCCTTAAAGTGTTAGTCTGTAAGTGAGCATTGATAACTAAATAACTAAAGGAATCATAACAGGTTAGCCATATGTATGCAATACTATGCATGTATATATGTATGTTTATTGCATGTGCATGCATGCATGTATGATACTTATGTAGAATCTTTAAGACTGTAGCAAGGCAGTGTAACCGATTTAAAAACCTGAAACTTCTGTAGTTCATTCATTCTAGCATTTCTATTGGTGCCTCTTCAAGAAGACTATTCAGATTCAGAGGCTCTTCCATCTCGAGCACGATAAAAAAAGTAAAGTCTTGAGTTGAATTTTTTTAAATGCCTCCATTAGAGCCCCAGGTAGCAGGCTTAGCTCCTATGGGAGCCCAGACCACTGGGCCCACCATGGAAAAACCTTGATTCTGCGTAGTTGCAACTCTAGGCCCACAGCTGTGAGTGGGGCCAGACCAGAGTATGGGGGCCACTCAGCGCCTTGTGAAGTACGAAATGTCTTGGAGGACCCACTTGACGTATTTAAAGTTGTTTAACTGATCTGCTGAATTTTCCTGAAGACATTAATACCACCATACCAGATACTTTCATGTTGTTTGCACTTTCTCCATGTACTGTGTTATATGTATATATTTATACATCCTAAATTATACGCTAAATATGGCCTCTAACTTATGTGTTGTTATGTGTAAATTGATGTAATTATAGATATTGTATCTTATGTCCAATATCAATGACTGTTTGCATCATCATCATTGGTGTTGTATGCAAGTATGTTTGCATGGCTTGTCAAAAGTATGTTTTCCTCACTGGTGAACGTATATTTGCTTCACTTCTGAATACGTATTTGCATTACTTGTGAATGTATAATTTACATTATTTTCGAATGTTTATTTGCATCACCTTGAAAGGTATTGAAAAGTCTTGTCACGTACATGGAGCTGATCTGTGTGTTGAGGTGCCACTTTAAATCATTTCTTGTAGCGGTTGTACGCAAGATTTGCTTCTAACTGTGATAGGCTATAATTTCCGATCCGTAATTTACTCGTCCAAGCATGGACATCTTTCTATTGTACATGATCATTTATAAAAGTACTTCTCTCAGCAAAGGCTTTTCAGAAGTGCCCTCAGTGCAGTCAACCCCAAGAGAAACGACAAGTTGATTTGAGGCGAGAGAAAGCTGAGGAAAGACTACCAGAGGGTAAAGCAGAGCAAACTGATGAAGGACGGCCATTCCATGGAGAGGAACTTATGCAGGCAAAGCACCTGGATTGAGCCATGGAAGTCCTGATGTGGGGAACATAGAGGTCAAGCCGATCAGAGGATCTAAGAGGATCCAGAGAGAGGGAGACAAAGCATGAGTTCACAAAGATACTTTGGAGCAAGACCCATTGACTCTTAAGAACCAAACAGAAACTTTTAGTTGCTTATGGGCAAAGGGAGGGAAGGAGCAGTGAAGCTGCACAATCATGAATGTATAGATGCGAGAGAATAAAGGAAGGCAGGCTATCAGTCTAGCAGCAGCATTGAGCGCAGACTGTAGATGAGATAGACGAATCTTGTGGTCCATGCCATGCTCTGCATTTATGTTGTTCTCTCGACAGTTGCCCAAACCCTTTCGAAACATGTCGCATGATTTGCTAGGCAGGCATTTAGTTTCACGCATGCATAGTTGCATACGTACATAATACATGTGTAAATACAGCTACATATGCATACGAACACATATGCATGCGTAATACAGACATATGCATACGAACACATATGCATACGAACTCATAATACAGACATGCCACATGCATAGATTTTGTGTCTTTTGTGGTCGAGTTATCCTGGCCGTCTGCCAATCGTCTTATCTGCTCTGCCCCTCGAATAAAAATACACCTTAACGAAATTCCTTTTGGCATTTGGTAAATGATGCCGATATCCTTAATTGGCCACTTTCCCACAAGATTGAAAACACTGTGGCGGTCATTTCGAGCATTCCCTTAAGCTAGCCCTGAGGCAGTCGTACGTAATTAGTGTTGTTGACAGATGTTCTTAGCTTTGATGTATGAGACTCTTTGCTTTCTCTTCTGTTGCTGTATGTCCTGCCAATGTTTAATCAGTCTACCAATTTTCCATGAAAGATTCGGAGGCATTGTCACAGGTTGTTTGCAAAGTACACAGAATTAACTTTAAAAATTGGAAATTATTCATTGGGGTTGAACCCATGCCCTTCCCGCCATTGCTGTACTGAGCAGGGTGTGTTCATCATCTGCTTTGCCCGCACAGCTGTCAAGCAGACTCGTGCCTTCTCAGTGGTTTGGCTCCCTCTTTGAAACGGGATTTTCTGGGTGCTGCGCTTGTCTTCCAGGGTGTATGTACCCTGACCATTTCTATGAGCATATCTAAAACCGTCCTCTTTAACCGCGCTGTGGTGGTCGGGTATGCTTCTGAGTAGCCACCTTGAACGTTGCTATACAAATCCTCATGATTAATGAATAAATGAATTGTTGAGATATAGTGCTACTTAAGACAGAAACCAACCATAGCATCATTTGTAACCAGCGATCTTGTGCTGGTATTCATTCAAAACTAAAACAGGATAAAGAATGGCCGAGTGAGTGCAAGGCACGTAGTGTGGTCATTGCTTATTCATGAATGTGCTTCATAACTTCATTCGTCTTCAACTGACAGCTTTTGGCGACATCATAGCAATGAAATCAGGCGATCGATCATCTTCAGATTGCGCTTATTTTTCTTTCGTATTCAGGAGACTGAATGAATGAGAAAAACTCGCATGGTGCACCACTCGGCGTCAAATATCTGGAAATGCCTGGGTTCTTTTCCGGAATCATTCGAATTTTGGCAGGGCTGTTTTTAAGGAATTTTTAGAACTGCACAACTCCTTTCCTTTCCCATCCTACATGGCAAATTACTTCCAATCGGAGGAAAATTACCTTTTTTACTAGTTTTAACTGTGCAAAAGTGCTTTTACAACTGCACAAATCCATTTAGAACTGCACATTTTGTGTACAACTGCACGTTAAAAAAGCCCAGAATTTTGGTTTAGAGGATTCCTGCATGCATGTACCAGTACTATTGTGTTTGCCTGAAGTTGAGGCTAGTCAAAATTCTGACTGGATTTCGTTTTCCATCGCCCAGTGTTGTTTCTCGCTGGTGGTGGTTGATATGCTGAAGGATCAGTCTGTCTTACTATCTGCTTCTCTGAGAGGTCAAATTGTTAAGCTATGTCATGAGCATAAGAAGTGGTTCGGTTGGATTATCATAGTTATATTATTGCTGTGTAGCCTACCTCTGCCGAATCATATAGTGCATTATGATTACCGGGTATTTATGTGGCACATTTTTAGCGCCTTGCAAAGATGCACCGGGTATGCTTCTGCTAAAGGACCTCTCAGTCTTAAGGAACCTTGCAAAATGTGCTTGAATGACTGTTATTGGTTGATATATGTGACCTAGTTTAGTAGATCTGTTTGCTATGGGTAGCACTGTCATATAATTATATTGTAACTTAGATTCCTTCTTTTGATCATTTCTCTGCTAATACAAAACATTACGACTCTTGTCCAAGTCCTTCTGGTGCAAGCTTTGTAAATCTGCATCTAGTCGTCTAAGTGTCACCATGTGCGAGATATTTGACTGTCTGAAAGAAACTTTTTCTTTGAAAGTCCCTGCGTTTATTTTAATGGTCTGCGTTGTAATTTTTTACTGAAAGTCGCCCATCTATTGCAAGCAGTCTGCGTTGTAAATATCTCATTGAAATGAAAGTCTTTGCTTTCATTTGAATAGTCTGCTTTATATTGTATTGTATATGACCATTTATAAAGCGCTTCTCGCAGCAAGAGCCTTTCAGAAGCGCTCCCAGTGTGTTCAACCCCGAGAGAAAATGGAAGTTTTTAGACATGAGAAAGACGAGGAAAGACTACCAGAGAGGATGGCAGAGCGAACTGATGGAGGAAGCCCATTCCATAAGGAGGGACCAATGCAGGCAAATGATCTGGATTGAGCCATGGCGGTCCTGACTCGGGGAATGAAGAGATCAAGCTGATCTGAGGACCTAAGAGGACACAGCGAAGTGGCAGAAAGGGACAAAGTATAAGGTCACACAGATACTTTGTAAATTTTTCTTCCCAGGTCTTTGTTAGTGTTTGAATGGTCTTGTTTGTGAATTTTCATTGAAAGTCTTTGCTTTATTTTAAAATTGATTTGTAAAGTTTTCATTCAGTGTTGGTTATTGTTTGGACATCCTGTTTTGTTTGCGAATTGGTGATCTTTTTGTAGTGATTTCTTCAGATGCTATGCCTAAAAGAAATATCTATAAGTCATTTACAAACATCAATGTTTGTTTGTATATTATGCTTACTTTTATAATATAATTGTTTACTTGTGTAACTGGTGAACAACGTGTGGTTGGTCGGGTCTTCCATGATGATCCCAATGAAAATTAACAGCTCGTAACAACATGTTGTTTATATTTAATCACTGATTGGAGAGAAACTTTGGTGATATTTGGCAGCCTCATTGAATTTCACATCATGTTTATTTAAAATCCTGTGCTTCAAAGTCTGCTACTCGGTCATATCCCAAAATTTGCCTCCTGTTATATGCTGTATTACTTATATTGGTTCCCTTTTCCACAGCGGATTCCCTTTTCCAGAGCAAATTTCTTGTAGGGTCTATGCGTTGTTTAGGTGGTGCATTGAAGGACTGGTTCCAACGTATCTGCGAGAACTCTGTTGTTCCACCCAAGGGGTGTCCAGCATCGATCCATCCTTCCATCAGCAAACCAAGCTTCTGATTCCCCGCTCACGGACTGCTATCCGACAGCGCCGTTCATTCTCGGTTGCTGGTCCTATGACCTGGAATGGTCTCCCTGTTACACTGCACTTATTGCCCAGGGTTACTCCACTCTGTTCCTTAAGAATCTTAAAACTGTCTTATTGAGCCATGATTGGGCTTTTGAGTAGATAACCTTGAAGAGGTGCTATATAAAATGTCCAAAATAAATAAATAAGTTCTTCAGTAAGTGGATTCAATGGCTACACTTGAGTCAAAAGCCTCCACTTGTCCAGGATTTATTTTTACTGTTTGCTGCGTTGGATTTAATTGCATAATGGTAGGACAAATGTCTACACACTACCAAATGATCTAAATGGAGTGTTTTCTTGTGCTCTGTGTTAGCTTACCATTGACCCATTCACTCAATTCAACTTATAAAGAAGTATTTTACAAGATAGAAACACAAGCAATCAATGGAAGACCAGTTCTTGAACTAAACCTACATGAAAAAGTTTAGCATTACAATGTACATGCAAATAGTTTTCAGAAAAGCTGACGCGAGAACTAGTACCATTGCAAAATATATGATGCACATTAACTTAAGTTTATGCTAGAAAATCACAATACAGATTATGGTTACAAAATCAGATCTATAAAATTAAAATTCTTATAAAACATAAAAAATCACTACTTGTAGCTGTAAATGTGGAGTAGTATAGGGCCTACATGTATATAGCACCTAATTAAAATTATATTATCAAGTGCTTGTCAGGCTCACAAAAGCAATTCAGTACACAACTGAATCAACAAGCCTTAATGTTTCAACCAATGCACCTCTTCTAACCTGACACTATAACAATGGCAAGTGGCCAACGCTATATCTTCCTACCAAAGGCCTAATAAGTATTAACAAAATACTCACTTAGAACTGTACTTGCTAGAACAAAGTTCTAGTGGAACAAATATTTTAAATCTGTTTAGCAAGAACTGAACTCTCAACTTAGGTGTTAGCAATCCTTGATCTTAGTTAATTATTGTACTAGTCTTTATAATTCTGTACCAATTGAAAGAGTTACATATATTTAAAAAAGTTGCTTAATCTACAGATTAATTTTAAAAAACTGTTAATTATTGCAGGCTAACCCCAATAATACAGGTTTCTTCAAATATATTCATTGTTAAAATGTAATAAAATCAAATCCTAAAAAAGCACAGAATTGCATAGCATCATAGAATATCATCAAACTTCCTGGCACAGTGCCAACATTGAAAAGGTATTTTAGCAGTCTATTTAAAAGGCCAAAATGGTACACAACATGGTGCGCAGCACTCTCCCTAGAATACAATTAAAATGTGAATTCTGAAAAAAGTCACAAAATGAGATTCTATATCAAATTGAACAAGGTCAAATCCACCTACAACAACAAAATTAGTAATCCAGTATAAAGAAGAACTTATCAAAACTTATGCAAACAACCTAATCCTAATTTTGTTCGACATCAAAACATGACAGAATTTTCAAATATCCACACGAGATACACGATAAATAAAGATCACCAACTACCAAGTAACACCTGGATATTTATAATATTATGGCACCTTTAAAACCCTTCCAAAGGCACTAAAACAGCCAAACAAAATGTGTCCTACTATGTGACACTGGGTCTGCAAACTAAAACTGAACACAAGAGCTCATTTCACAAACAAAAATGCCATAGGCATACAATTAAACAAGTATTAAAATCTTGCGAGTATTTATATCAAGTGAGAGGTTAGAAAAGCTACAATATTTACAAATAAAAAATTCTCAGTTAGTTACGAGTTCTGCACAAAACATTAATGCATTTTAGTAAAGTCTTATGCACGCAATACTTCACACTATAGGCAGAATTAAGGCGGAATATGGTGATTGTAATTGTAATTTGTAATTGTAATCATACATTTATATAGCGCCCCTTTAAGAGAACTCCTCAGAGGCGCTCCCGACCTGACACCAAACCCCAATCAATGGTTTTCAAACTCAGCTATTACGTACATGCTTCTGTTGTAGTAGTAGTTGTAAGAGATATGATCAGGGCCACATCAAGGCTAGTACAGGCTGGAGTGCTGTAGCAACCCTCGAATGCCCCATTTGACAACTCACTGGTTAACCACACACATATTTATAACTGTGGGCCCTTAAAACTGCGGGCCCAAGTGCTACAGCACCGTTAGCACTCACCTTAAACCAGGTCTGGATATGATCCTTGGAGATATGAAAGTCACAATGACTGTCAAGCATGGTCCACCGAGACACTCATTAGAGGTATGGTCCTTCAAGCTATGGTCTTCAGAGATATGGTTCTCAAGGGCTGGCGAGGGACAAAACAGTGCTTCAACAACCAGACAAACCCCCATAATTATGTGTTACTAGGTTTTGCAGCATACTATGATAAAAAGACAGATCATAAAAATCAAGTTAAGCAGTCATATAATTCCATTGATCCGTTTCTCCTTAACCCTCAGAACCTGACTTCCGGCCCGTTATCCATAGCGTTATGGGAGCTCCAGGTTCAAAGGGTTAAGTGAATGAGCAACTTCTTCCCCTCGCCTTCGTTCAGTTCAACATCGTATGTCGGTCGTAGATATGCTTGCGCTGTTCCTGAACAGTTCCCTTCCAGCGTTCCTGTTCACCTCGCATACGCTGGACCTCATGCTTCACACGCAGCATGACACCCGTACGCAAACTCATCAACGCTTCCTCGGTCATCTGATCAGTACGGGGGTCCTGTCAACACAAGAAAATGCCAAATTCAATGATACGCTGACACTAACAAGATTTAAAACAGACCATTTAGAAATGTTTGCAACACTTAGAAATGAATACAGTGGTGCGATGTTAGGAGCGTGGCAGATAAATGGATGAAAAATTTGGACGTAAGGTGAAGAGTGCATCTTCAATTCCCAAGTGGTCAGCAGATGATAACAAACAATCTCCCTAGGTCTGGACATTTCAACTCCTCATTTTCCCTCTACAACAAACTCCAACTCTTCTTCCCCTATGTTCCTCGTGACATTCAATTATTGGCTTGTATATATAATTTTTTTGCTTGTTTTAATGCTGTAGGTTTGTCGTGTACAGTGCTGTGTATTTGCTAATGTTTCTCATTAAAGAATATACTCACTTACTTACATACTTACTTACTTGGGGAGTAGGGACTTTGAGCAACTCTGTTGTGCACAGTGTCTCAGCTGTTCCTGTTGTATGGTTGTATTTGCTGTCATGATTTAAGAGCAACCAAGCACAGAGCACAGCAATCAAGTTGGCGTGAGTGCATGACAACCAGTCAGTGTAATATTATGGATGGTACCAAGCAGCATGTACAGAAAGGAAAGTCACTGAAAGCACTGGCAGTGACAGATAGTGGAGGTAATTGCCAATTGTTGTATGACAGGTTCAGTCAATATGATAGGGATATACACCAAAAGATGCAGATACCAGTTCAGTCCAACGTACAAGAGTAATCTTCCACTTCCCACAACCTCCAAAACCGTTACAACTCTACATGTAAACATCCTCCACCATAGTCAGCTGACTAACTACCTGCCCGACTCTCCGGATCTTGAACCCGCCTATCGACATTCTTTGGATTGAACGCTGGTGAATAAGCTGGCTCCGCCGACTTCGCTTTTGGACGCTGTAAAAATTACGAGTTTACAATTACGATAAATATAAGTACTTCACTTCTCGTATGGTTCTCTTGGCACCGTATGTGGCTGCCTCTATAGAGTCTGACACTTGTCTCTGAATGTGTGCTTGTCTTTGTCAAAGCACCCTTGTAGCAGCGTGGCTGTGTTATGGCACCATAGAAATTGTCATCATTACATGTTACATTACATTGTGGTGTGAAGTAGACATTGAAAGCATTTTTTAACAGCTCACCGGAGTCATTGGTTCGTGAAGAACTGCCACTGGAATGTTCTCTGGTGAGCGTCTTTCTCGATGGGACATGAGCGGATCGAGGCAGAGCAGGAAGAACATGTAGAGAACGAGAAGAGAGATGACGCAGATGATGAAGATGACGACCACCTGTTGATTGATTGACTCAGATCAATTACATGTGTCAATCATTTTCAGATTTGGTTTCTTTTTCTAATTGTTTACGCAATGTGCAATGGATTTATACAGCACTACGACAAGGAATGAACAACAAAGGCCAACATGTATTTTGTCCCTACATGTATTTTGTCCCTACAAGTATGTATTTTGTCCCTGCATGTATTTTGTCCCTGCATGTATTTTGTCCCTTCATGTATTTTGTCCCTACATGTATTTTGTCCCTGCATGTATTTTGTCCCTTCATGTATTTTGTCAACAACAATAATTTAAATCAATTCAATGCCAAACTTGCCATAATTAACAATGTCTGGGCAGAAATGGCGGCATGCTGAAAACTCATTTTAGTTTTTACGAGATATTCCATTATCTAATAAAAAATTAAGCTGTGAAACCTAATTCTGAACTAAATTTAAAATACATACCAATTACTTCTTAATACCAGAATTAAAGTTGTATGGAAGAACATTACATTGGGGTCAAATGATAATTCAAATACAATGTGCCAAAAACAACAGAACTATTATTACTACAACAACCTGAATTGTTGTTGTGTTTCTTCTTTGCCATTGACAATCACATTTATCACAGAAGTGAAGTTGAGTTTCTTGAAGCGACTTGTCGACCACGTTCTGGCACTTGCTACACACGAAAAGACCACAAATATGTTTTAATTGCCAGAGAAGCAACCTATTTTTCACAACATATACACACAACAAAATGTTTCACAATTACAATGAAGTTAAGGCTAGTAGGAGCACCACCACACAAAGGTCACAGATTCGACCTGTCTATTTTTCTATTGATCTGCCATATGACCTGCAAATTTTGATATTATCTTCTTTACATTTAATTTCTTCTACCTGCTGAACAACTCCCATGACCCTGAGGTGACATGCTGAAGTTGAACAGCTGGCCGTTCAGTCACTGTTAACTCTAAAATCTTTGTGTGTACTTTAAATTCGCTTTATGTCTGTTTAAAACATTTGAATATCGTGTTTCATATTTAAGAGTCTAAATGCTTGAATGCAGCAGAACAATAATTATATTATGTCAGAATACTATCAAGCATTGGCTTAAATCATTAAATGTTACACAGTTTGCGCCTTCCTGAAGACGGCTGAGAGGTCAAGATGAGTCTACAAGAGAGATATTGTGATGTTATATCCGTCGATCAATATAAAATTGATAGAAAGCACACTCCTTCTGAAATGCAGGCCAGCTGCAAAAATACCAGACTTCTAGTCATCTAAACAAACCTTTAGCCATAATGAGAGATATTTAAAAAAATAAATTTATACGATAAAAGTGTTGTGACAGACGTCCAACCATATAATAAATATTAACATATAAATAATATAACTATGATTTTATTCAGCTGAAATTTTAAAAATATTATGTTTAAAAAGTATACTTGTTGTCATAAACTTTCTATAACTACCAAGTCACCAGATCCCTAAAAGTCACTGGGGTCTGGGCAGTTGTGGGGCGCGGTGGTGTAGTGGTGGCGTCGTTACCTTGAAGCCGGAAGGTTCGAATCCACCTCAAGTCGCCGCGTAGGGACCTTGGGCAAGTCCTTCACTCGCAAATGCTCAGTGCTTCAGCGTGAAACTCTGATGCAGTGTCCGCTCTGTAGTCAGGAGCGCCTCTGAGTAGAGAGCTTGAAGGGGCACTATAACAAGTGCACACACAAACAAACAAACAAACAAACAAATATGTACCCTGCACACTCTTGGCAGACCTGCTGATATGAGTTTGATGAATGAGCAAACTAACCAACTTGATGGATCGTGGAATGATTTCACGAACACCCTGCGAGTGCTGTTCACAGGCATGAACGAAGGACAAATACACTTGCATCGGACATCTTCATACTGAGCCTAGAAAATTATAATTCAAACAATTCATCTGGTCTCAAAACTATTAAAACTTAGCAAACCTACACATAGCTCATGCTTCACCAAAGGACGTACATCAGAAAAACGCAAGGCTGCCTAATCAGTTCGTTTTATGTCCTGAAATTGTAAAATGGAAAAGTATATAGCTTGTATTGTTAAAATTTTACACATATGTTGTCTAAAATCACTTGATAAAAAAGCTTTATATCAACCTCACTCAACTTTTCAATCAGGATTCTAAATGGTGCTTTTTAAATTCAATAACAACTTTTGTTTCATATCATTTCATTTCTCATTTCAACAATTCATATAGCGCCTCTTCAAGAAATCTCCTAAGAGGCGCTCCTAGCCCAGCCACAGCTAAAACGTAAGATTTGAGCAACTTATAAAAAGAAGGTTATAAAAGATGTTAAATGACTCTAACATAATAAAAAAAATCCCCTGGAACTAATCATTGCTTACAATGAAAAAAGAGCAGGGTCGACGCCAAGCAGTCGCTATATAAAAACACGTGCATTTACTTTTTATCGTGTTATGTGCTATATTATTAAAAATTGATTGGCGTTATTGATAACTATACGGTCCTTGACTGAAATGCAACAAACCTCAACAGTTGTTGTAAAACTGATAAATGCCCAGAAAACTAAGGATAAATTAACAGACCAAGTCATTCTTAACGATTTCTAAGGTCTGGAAGTAGAAATTTAGATACTAGTTAAAATAATAACATCGCTGTATGCGCCATTTAATTTTTGTTTACAAACAGGTTCCGTACAGTCAGGGATGTCACTCTTGATTTTTTAAAAGTCAGATCCGGCCGAAATGTTTTTGAAAAAACGCATTGAATTTTTCGGGCTTGACATTTCTCACGACCTTTCTTTTTTTAGTCATTCGCTTTAAGTAAGTAAGTAAGTAAGTATTTTCTTTATTACTCCACTTGCAAACGCACAATGGGACACAGAACATCATTATAAAACATAGAAGTAATAATAGGTAATAAAAACGTGCAAATTAAAATCAAAAGTTAAATATAATATAATTACTAAACTATCATCATCAATCAAGTTAACTATATAACATTCTGGTGATAAATCCCTTTGCAATCAACGAATCACAACGTGGTATTTCAAGATTGTGTGATCGGGGCCTAAGGGAGTAACCAGTTACACGTTCAGGTGGAAGAAGATAATGGAGGACATGCCCGGGGTCACAGAGGATAGAAGAAAAAAGGGATACATCTGCCTTGGAACATAACATGTCAAAAGTAGGGGTGTTAGAGGGCAAAAAACCCTGTCTTATCAACTTTCTAATAATAGCGGACAGACGACTCCTCTGACCCTCGTTTGCAAAACCCCACCATGCTGGCGAAGAATAAAGCATACGCGCGACTGTGGTGGAACGTACAACATCATGTAGTCGGCTGCCAGTCAAACCATGCGACACAAGGACACGAAGTGCATAAAATGATTGCTTTGCTTTACAGACAATGTTATCAATGTGCTCAGAAAAACCCAATCTATATGAAAGCGTAATACCCAGAACCTTGACTGCATCAACTCGTTCAATCCCAATAATGGGGGGAGGGCAATCAGAAGTTTTGGAACGGGGACGCCTAAAGATGACTTCACATGACTTGCTATGATTGAGGCGCAAGTTACAATTTCTAGCCCACTCTGCAATGTGATTAAGTTCAGCATCAGTAGTGTCAATATTAGATGCAGGAATAATTAGGTAACAGTCATCAGCATATTTAAAAAGTCTATTACCTACAAATAGTAGCTTTAATCCAGAAATTAAGGAAAGAAAGTTGACTGGCCCAAGGCCAGACCCTTGAATAATGCTAGCATTAATGCACTTGAAAGATGAGGTTATGCCACCGAACTTAGTGCAATGCACTCGGTTATGTAATAAAGCAAGAACCCAGTTGTAAACAAAGTCAGGAATCGGCATAGAGGCTAACTAAATCATAAATTTTCCTTAAACCTTCCTTCTTTTGCTACTGCTTCGTGCATTTTTCCCGAAAAATATCCGAAAATCTGCGGTCGAATAAAAAACCTAGAGCTCGTCAAAAAACGTAGGAAAAAATAGATCTAGGTGTAAAAAGCTATGAGTGGCATCCCTGCGTACAGTACTTGCGAATCGCTAGATAGCGCTCCAGACCTGTAACTTATTGGACGCAAGACCTCATGGATTTTAATTGCAGCCAACTTTTTCCGCAGCTTAAACAAATAACTGTATTGTTTATATTCATTTGGACAAACGCGAGTGAAATGGGTAAATAATGTGACCACTTTATCCTTTGATACACGCTCGTGATTAAGCTGGTGAATGATAGCCTACTTTCGAAGTTAGGAGCTTGCGAGGAGATTACATTATATCCTTCGATAATTGAACGTTCGCAGCATTGAATAGAATAATCTCTTGCACGAATCAATTTCTGTGTGGTCCTTTTCTTGATCAGTGCTATGACAATAATAAGCTTAAAGTAGGCCTATAATATGATCATATGCAGATACATTAAATTGTACAATCCTAATTGGCTTCTGCGAGCGGATTTCTGAGTCATTAAAGAAGTCGTGTCTAATTTTCATGCTCAGTGTCAGGGTAATAATAATAATTGTCATTGCAATTTAACCAAAGTAAGTAAGTAAGTATCATTGAACCGCTGCGGCTCTTAGGCCCAAACTCCGCCGCTGTTCACTTTCTGACAGTGCCAGTCAAAAGCACAGATAAAGGAGGATGGTAACGCTAATCATCTTTGTTGCGAAACATGGTCGCTAAACAACAACTAACCTTTAGTCAAGAATTTATAATGGTCAAAAGTATCTTAGCGATTAAGCAGGCTAGCTTTGAATGCAGCGCGTCTTTGGTCCTTGTTCTACTTACTTACTTAATGATACCATCTTAGCTAGTCTATTAAATGTCTGTGTTGCGGCACTGAACAAGTTTTGTTATAAAGCGTAATATTTCTGATTTTCCGTCACAAAAATTGCTTAATGTTTAACAGTACGAATTTTAGCATCTTTCTCTATTGCTCTTATCATACGGGGACGTGCAGATTTATTATTATTATAATATGACCTTGATATTTGAGAGACGCATGCAACCTAAACATCTTAAAATCCGGTCCTAATAAATTTGCACTTTCTCTTATTATATAATTGCGCAATCGCACGTAATCGCACAGTTGCAATGGCTATGACTTTAATTAAATTATTATACCTCGGTAGTTGCGTAGCTCAGAGCGGGAAGTCACGGAATAAAACAGATCGCAGAATTTGATTTATTATGTCATCATTATTGAACATGGAGTAGAATGTAAATGTACTCTGATTTTATATAGCGACTGTATATATAATCTCGACCCTGCTAATTTTTTCAATGAATTGATTGGGTAAAATTCTTCACTGCTGCCCACTTGCATTTTTGTCTCCGTGTACTAACCTGTATTATCATTGAAACTCTTGACTCATTGAGTGCGCATCAGAAGCGTTATTCTGAATGTGGTTGTGCTCCTAAAAGTGTTTGTAATTATGCAGATGGAATCTGCTGGGTTCATAGGTAGGTTGAATGGATTAATTATTCCTTTTCTTGAACCACTAGTAGTAATAGTATTTTCATATCTTGCTTTCTGTAGATGTAATAAATCATCCACCCAGGTATAGGTTACGTGAACAATAAGGTTGTTTGTTCCTATCGTTGTTCTCATAATAAAGAATGAGTCATCCATTTATGAAAGTCACGATAATGGTAGTGAAGGGTCACCCAAATGCAGATAGATGGGACAAGGGTGAGGTCATACTATATGTGACATCAATAGTTTAAACTTCATGCAAAAGACGCCTTTTACTGCTGAAGACAACTGCACTTTAAAGATTGCATTGCGGACCCATACATACTTGCCGACTACCCACTAAAGCGGTGTTGAAGCATTTTTGTTATTAAATTTCATAGCCGACTAGTATTAACGAATTTTCAATGTGAAAATAAAATCCTTTCGTTGTTTCATGCATTTCTACAGACTAATAGTCACGCAATCATGCTGCAAACGGTATCTGTAAAACTGGGCACGTCAGCTCAGCTCCTTCGAAGAGCTTTTGCAGCTTCTTCTTCTCGAGTGATGTTGACGTCTCGACCTCTTTCCCGCCGTTCCACGCAGCTGACACCTTCCACACGATCACCTCGGAGTGCGTACACTTGCTCTTCTCGATTGGCATCTACAGAACCGCCACCAGAGACAGAAGACCCACTGCTGACCATTCGGAAGTTTGTGCCAAGGAGGGCGATGCTTTATGTTCCGGGCGACGACGAGAGAAAGCTGCAGAAGATACCAACCTTCAATGCAGATTGTGTAATCTTGGAGTGTGAGGATGGGGTTGCACTGAACCGAAAGGTATCATTCATTCTAGCTAACTCGAGCGTTGAACCTTTTGATTTGATGCGACGTCATCGTCATCATCATCATTATCATCATCATCATATATCATCAACATTAACAACAGCAATAACCATGGGTTCAGGTGCCCCATGCCCTCTTCACAGTGTCTTCTGTTAGTGGCACTTAGTGCCCGCCATCATTCCAGACACCAGCACCTTGATGTAACATGTTGTATCATAATGCAGCAGAGATGTGCATAAATTTATGGGCCCTCAAAGGTATCTTGAGAGCCTTTTTGCTAGGTTCATTACTCTTGCCTCGTAACGCAAAGTTCTTGATTAAGAGACTCTGAACATTGATACCATAGATCTGTCAACTCTCACAGAAATCTGTTGGATGCTGCCACATGAACACTATTACTACTCGTTTTGTTTATTGTGCATCGTTTTGCTGATCGATTAAATATTCTAGTACCTCACTTGTGACTATTTTAACATCATATAGGCCAGCACAGAAAGCAACTGTCATTTGTTTTGCTGTTTGCGTGACAGTATATGTAAATGTGTAAATGTTCAGTTGCATTTACATAAATTTTACAGTTACTGTGCAATGTGCATGCGTTTGGTCTAACCAGTTCTCTTTTAGTTAGATAGAATGCACTTTGGCACTCTACAATCTGTGTGGTGTGAATGACACAGCAGATTGAAATATCACATCACTCCTGTTAGGCAGTGGTTACTTTGCAATGTGTTGCCTTGTAGCTTTCTAATCAGGGCTTTTTATGATAGAATGACTTTTTTTGCAATATGGAAGATTGTAAGCCATTCTGTTGAAATGGTAATATACTAGTTAGAAACTTATATATCACTGGTTTTTAACCTCTAGCTGATCATTCATTCATTCATTCATTTAAGTATCTATGTAGCACCTCTTCAAGGAAACTACTACTACTCAGAAGTGCTCCCAACTCCAGTATGGCCAAAGGAAGAGTTCTTCAGTTCTTATAGAATGTGTCACAGAGTGACCTCTCAGTTTAATTTCATTCTCTAGTAACAAAAGTTTGATTTTACTGCTGTGCGAATGCTACTAAAAATCTCACGATTCCTATAAACTTTTGGTTGTCAATTCAGGCAGAGGCTCGAACAACTATTGCTAAATTTCTTGACGAGATTCCGTTCGGCCGCACCGAACCTGTTCTGAGGATCAACTCAATTGCGAGCGGATTTGCGGAGGAGGATCTGAAGGTCGTTCTCCAGGCGAACAATCTTCCACCGACAATTGCCGTTCCGAAAGTGGAGAATACTACGGACATTGATTGGGTGAGATATATCTAGGATGTCGATTTCATTCCGCATGTGTCGGTTTCTGTTAGTTTGTGAAGATGGAACATGGAGCTCTTAACACGTTGACCGCTGATTTGCTGTGTTAAATGACTCAATGGGGGACGTGTTAACACGTCCCTCGCGGTCAACGTGTTAAGGTAATTGGACTGAGTACAGTACAGTCTACTAGGCAAACATTTTTATTATCTCGGCTATCTGCAGGCGCGCTGTTGAGCTGTGTGCATTAGGAACATGGTAGACAATTATCTGATTATGTGTGTACAGTTATCTGATGTTTGCATCAGTTTGGTACTTTGTTCATTTCCTCAGTTTGGGTCATTATGGCCATATATCATTTGAGACAGTAAGTTGGTAAACAGACTTTATTTGCATCTGATAATCCTGCATGTCTGTGATAATAATATCTGTCAGTTTTGACTTGTAATGGAAATAATGTTATGGTATGTAGTTATGTAAGAGGTAAAGTGATATAATTTGTAAAATAATGTGTTAACTTAATGTGTTTCATTCATTCATTTCAAGGATTTGTACTGCACATCCCTAAAAGTTAGGGAATTTCTATTGTACGGAGACTTTGACAAGGCTTTGTTGATTTTTGTCTGCTATTATGATAAAAATTTATATTTACATATTTTGTATGGTATTAAATAAACTTTCATGTTACTGTACACTACATCATGCAACTTAGTAACTTAAATAAATAATTATATTGATATGCATTGTTATGATCATTGCTATTTCTGTACATGTACATTGACTACATAGATTGTTGATTGTCTTCAGATTGCAGAGAAGGTCGTCTCCATTCTGCAGGATAGAAATGTAACGAAGAATCTGAACCTGATCATCTACATTGAGAGTGCCTTGGCCGTCCTCAATTTCGAGGCTATCTGCAGGCGCGCTGTTGAACTGTCGGACCTCGGAATCCCTCTTACGCTGGACGCTGTCATCTTTGGATCAGACGACTTCTGTGCCAGCATCGGTGAGTCACTGACGGTATCGGTGAATTGACTGACTGGCTAGTTGACCAACTGCCTGGCTCGCTGACTTATACACTTACTTACTTACTGACTGACTGACTGACCGCATTGGTGAATTGACTGACTGACAGTTTTTGGTGAGCTAACTGACAGCATTATGAAAACACCCTTTTGGACTTGCATCTTTCACTAGATGCTGTAGGCATTCTGCATGCACCTTTTAAAAGTAAAACCATTTGAAATCTGCTCTTTTGTCGGTGCTATATAAATGCAATGAAGGAATGAGGGCTTTGGTTTTTGAGTGTCTTAGCAAAATTTTATGTGCAAAATTTTATGTTCGACAATTTGATTGGTGTGGAGAGGAATTTGGTGTTATATATAATTGCATAAACATACATTGTTAAAGAAACTACTCTTAGGATTTTAAAACTCAAGTGCCTGACCTTCAGAAATGTCTTTTTTATGGTATCATGAAGGAGCAATATTTTATTTTAATTTGTATGGGTTTTTATTACAATAAGATGACAGTTTTATAACATTTGTAATTCTTTCCAATTTTTATATGCGTAATGATGGTGGCATTTGATGCTTGTTGTACGTAGGTGTATAATATGTATATCATAAAAGTTATACCTTGTGTCACCCTCATAATGATGTATACGCGTCGTGTATAAATACTTTTTGGATGCAGCTGATATTATTTTTCCAATTGTTTGTACACATATGTATGTAAGGAGCTTTTTCTTGTTGTGCTCAGGTGCCGAGCGTACGACTGATGCAAGAGAGTTGCTATATGCTCGCCAAAAGATCCTTCTGATTGCAAAGGCATTTCAGCTTCAGGCAATTGATTTGGTACACATTGATCTGAGAGGTACATGGGAATTTAGTTATATTTAATTTAATTTAATATATTTGATTACATGATAATTTACTTATATCTAATTTAATTTAATATATTTAATTACATGATAATTTACTTATATCTAATTTAATTTAATATATTTAATTACATGGTAATTTTTAGTTATATTTGATAATTGTTCATTTGTGTTGCATGACAAATTAATTTGAGCACTCTCTACAGTTGATGTCAAAGGTCATTAAGAATCACGGAGCTCGTCACTAACTGAGTGTACAAGCGACTTCTGAAGAGTTCACTTTCGTGTTCAGTCTCTCTGTTCATCCAAAGCTTCTTAAGTACACCTCTGCTTAAATTGCTTTATAGTTATCTGTTCGGAACAGTTTTATCCCAGGCAGCATGCTCTCCAGAAACATATATTTATCTATAGATGGTCTTTGCAGAAACTGCCTTCTATTCAATCTCAACATCCTTAACATCACCTGAATTTGTCTAAATGATGTTGATCTTAATTCTGCCGCCTTCCCTTCTCGCTCTGTACTTTTTCCTCCATTGCTTTCATTGCTTTCTCGCACTGCATACACCTGCCTCCTTTTAAATTTCTCTAGACAAGTTTTAAAACATTTGCATGGTATATTTACTGCGTTCTAGAAAATTATGGATATTTTCTTGCTTGCATTGTAGAAAGAAATTTGAGTAGTTTGTGTTTTTCATTTTTATGGCAGACTTGGATGGATTAAGGGAACAGGCTCTTGAGGGCGCTCGAATGGGTTACACGGGAAAGCAGGTGATCCACCCAAGCCATGTGCCAATAGTTCAGGAGGCATTTTGTCCAAGCGCAGAGAGAGTGGATTGGGCGACAGAACTCATCAAGGAATTTCAGGAGCACCAGGCGACCGGCCAAGTTAGTAGTGTCTGCAATCGCACTACTACTCTCTCATGTAGCATTTCAACTGTTTTCTTCAACAGCTAATGAGTGGTCTTGATTTCAGTCAAAGCTACCATTGGCTAATACCTTGTACATTTTCATTCATTCGTTCGGATATTTATATAGCGCTTTTTCAAGTGAAAAAACTACTCAGAGGCGCTCCCGACTCCAGCACACTCAAAAAGAAAAGTTTTAAGTTTAGTAAGGAAGGATCTTGGTAGAGTCCCAGGGTGTAGGCGTAGCTCAAAATGAAGGCCATTCCGGACCACTTTATGATAATGGTGCTAGGGAAACCATTATAATTTATTAATTGAAGGGCTTGGAGCAATAACAAGGTAAGTCGAAAATCATGAATGTTGGGAAATCGACTTCAAAGATTTACCACTTCAAACAGCCGTATCTAAGCCATTTGATCACATATCGACAAACTGTTTTGAACAATATGTACCTTAAAATTGTCTTTAACGAAATTTGTAAATGTTTCAATGCGAAGGATGAAATTATTATTATTTTTTATACATTTTGCATCATATCGGGTTATTGCAACACGAGCACTCAGTCATCAGTATCATTTCTGGTGCAATAACAGGTTATGTCGACAAAGCGTTTTTTAGCAGCTGCAATACCATACATGTCATCTGGAATAAGTGAACATACCTTATTATTGCACTGAACTGTCTCTATTACACAGTTCGAGAATCGTGCAATAACATGGTAAGTCATCATAACTGTAGTACTGCCGATATATTTGATATGTAAAAACAGTGCAATAAGAAGTTTTAATGACATAACTGTAGAAATTGCATCCAATTCAAACGAAAGTGGGAGCAATAACAGATTATGTCAAATAGCCTCATTGTTGCACCGGCTTCAATACAAAGTTTGTAAGAAAACACGGCAATGTAAGTCGTCATACCGGCATATTGCAGTAGAGTTATGGTCGAACTCTGACGAGTGCGCAATAACATGTTATGTTGACATAACGTTTTTTGAAAAACAGCGCTCAAAACTATTCAGATCTGTACCAAATTTACAGAGTTGATAGATTACCATCTTCCGCTCACGGTGGCATACTGTTTCGCAAGACATAGGTATGTCGACATACCTTGTTATTGCTCCAAGCCCTTCAATTTTGATTGTAATGTTGTGTAACGATACAGCGGAATATAAGGTATGCAGGACTTTGGAGGGAATGAGAGAAACGTGCAAGCTACATGAATACAAATGACTCTAGCCGCATACAGCACTATGAGCTTGTTACTTAAGTAGCAGCCAAACTAACACATGTTTTATTGCATTCGTATGCATGTCGTGTTATTGTTGTATTCATATCCATTGTGCATTGTTCTATTGTCTGTGTGTGTGCTCCAGTTCATTGTGTAAATTGTTGTTTGTGTCTATGTATTGGCATTGGTGTCAGTGCTTGTTTTGTTTCATTGTATTGCCAGTACCAAGCAGATGAATTTACAATAATAAAAGCACGCTGAATGTTAGAGTGTTTCAAAAAAAAATTATTTTTGAAAACTTAAGTGGCTAGATGCTTAAATGATGATGTTTGGTGTTGTAAATAACTCCTTAGATTTTCATGAGATTATTCCACTGTTTAGTGACACCTCGGTAGAGTTCTGTATTCTGTAATCAGTCATTGTGAATTTACCTTCATTTCCGTACATAAAAAAGTACATTATTTTGTGTTGTGAGTGGCAGACAATTAGACACAGTGTAACAGATTACACCAGAGCGAGTAACTGGAGTCTCCGTTAGGCCTCACTCTCATAATGTAGAGATCCCATGCTGTGATTTTTTATTCGAAAAGAATTTATCACCAGAATACTGCATAGATGACTTGTTGGACACTCATGATATTTTGGTAATTTTATGCAACTTGTGATTTAAATTTTTGTTTTATTGCAATTATTATTACTTTGATGTATTATAATGATGTCCTAATGTGTGTTTGCAAGTAGAGTAATAAAGAGAATACTTACGTTAATCCATGAACAGGGTAAACCTTTCTGTTACAAGCTGTAATCCAAAAACATGGTAAATCCGTCTGTTACTAGCTGTAATCTGTAATCCAAGAACATGGTAAATCTGTGTGTTGTTGCGTTGTAGGGTGCGTTCATCTTTCGTGGCTTCATGATCGACATGCCATTGTTGCGACAGGCCAAGAACATCGTTCAGTTGATGGAGTCTATAAACTCCACCCAGCCACCGCATCCCAACCCGTGATTGGTGCTTTAACTAGCATCACTTCTTTCGGCTTTTACTTATATTTTTTCAAGTAGGTAGAACATAAAATGCTTCTTGTCGGATTGTTGTATAAAGCTGAACGTCGTATGTGATGAGAGGCTCACCAAGCTGTCCGCTGGGCTGACAATAGGTGTCACTAGCATGTAAGGAGGTTAAAAATCACATAAGCGCGTCTGATTTCTGTCCTACCATTGCACTCCGTTGTTTTTTATAGTGTATACGATAATTTTTGTCAGTTTCAAGTTATTTTTATTCTATCATGGATATGTATATGTATGACAGTTGATCATTAGAATCATTAAAACTTAGTCATAATATGGTCTTGAAATGGATAACAGATACATGGGACTTCTCGAAATAATGTCTATAAGTTTTTTTCCCTATTCGCTTTGGTTGTACAGTTTGGAAGATGAAGGAAGTTGAACTAATCAAAAACTTGACGTTGATGACTGTTGACAAGAGCCGTGCAGTGTCAAACTTAAATGTCGTTACGGACATTGATCAATGCTTGTGATTTTTTAATTTGATCGATTAGACGTAAAGTTCATAATTGGGATGACAGCAATCCTTTATTCCTTGTGACTTTGGGATGATTGGGTGAAGTTACTTCTGCTGAATCCACAATGACATTGCAGGAACCAGGATTAAACAACTACAGCTAAATTAGTTTTCTTACGTTTTGTGCATACATTCTTGATGGATGTAAGAACTGTGCACTATGCACATATGTCATATAGTCATCAAACAACAACTGTTGTAAATTGTTGGCATTGGGTTTTTTTTAAAGTTAAAGATATAATCAGAGCCAATCCCTGGCCTGCCGTAAATATTAGTATTATTATAAGTTATAATTATAAAATTCTTTTATATTATATAATTATTGTGAGATGTTTGTTTGCAAAACGATTATCAATAGACAAAGGATTGCGAGTTAGAGTCTGATGACCATGGGCGGAGTTTGGTTTCCGTTCTTGTGGGAGGGGGCTAAATAAAGAACTTGGGCTTTCTTGGGGCGGAGAATTGGTCCAGAACAAGTGGCGCCGACAATATTTTCTCGGCCACAAAAAAGTTGATGACTTTTTGTCATTCGATTGAAGTTTCATTCGTGAAAAGAACCATTTTTCCTGAAAATTTTTGGGCCCCTGGCCTACTTGGGGCAGAGGGGACTAAGCCCGGGAAAAGATACCATTTTCACGGTAAAAAAACGAATCTGGACTTCTTTGGGGACTTACTTACCCCCCAGCCTCTGATAAACTCCGTCCATGTTGGTGTCTTTGACCTACTTGTATCCAGTATGAAACCGATTAGATTTTACTGTGGTTACTGGATCCCTGAGAACCCATCTGTGAAGGCATATTCCGGGCATGCCAAGTCGCCAACCATCACTTTATGGTTCCGAATGTTCACTCGGCCACTATACAACGTCGGACGTTCTCGATCGTGGTTCTGTTTGGAATATCTCGCTTGTACCTGTGTTTCCCGTGAGAATAATTAACTCTGGTTCTTTTTGTAAACTACTTCAGACTTTCCTCTTGGACCGAGCATAGGTCGAGAGAACCTCTGAGTAGCTTAATTTATGGGGCACTATATAAACTTTATCATCTTCATACATGGTTGACCATAACTTGGAACCCTGCGCAGTATCCACAAAAGCAGTCTTTATCGAGTGCGGGCCTAACCTTCTTTTCATTGCCAAGAAGATTCGTCTTCAGTTAGACCCACTGTCAGTGGCATCTAAATCCCCCCACACCCAGTTTTGGTGAACATCCCCATGCTGCCAACTTATGGGAAATCTGCACTGTCCAAAATGTGGCCTACTTTGGAAGAGGTTCTTCAAATTAGCACCAAAGTAACTCAAGGATCACATGTACAAATAACCGTTAAGAAACCGAAAGGACAGAAATTCTTTAGTACTAGAGTTGTAGATTTGTGCAGCGATTTGGATGACAGCACCACAACGTTTAGGAAGAAACTACAGGAAAATAATTACTGGGCTATTAAGTGTTCCAGGGTAATTTGCTTTGGTTCCAACACAGATCCAGCGTTTAGTGCTTAAAGTGTAGAAAAACGAAGTCCTTGGATCGCCCGGCCTTACCTTTCCAGGCTCTGCTGGTTTCAGGTTTAAAAATATGTGCCTGCATGGACACCGTCCATGACCGTTCAGTCAGACTCTAAGCCCGGCCAGCATCTTTCGAACCACTTAGGCTACATGCAAAAAACCTTTGTTATGACCCTGCCCCACTTTTGAAGTTCGAAGAAGACCGTTCTCCAATCCGCATCCCCATTGGTAGACAAAGGGTGAGAATTGCCGGGGAGTTGGGGGTGGGCGGGTTCAACTCCCCAGTCTTTTTTAGAGCCCCATAGTAAAGTCTCGTTCACGTGCACCCCAATTCCAAGTGGATCATTGTCCAACCTCCGGTTACTTTTCCACAATTCCCACACTCAGTGGCGGCGCTAGGGGGCTTAGCTCCCCGCCCCCCTATAAGAGGCTTAGCTCCCCGTAAAAAGGGCTATCCGATTTTTGTAAGCCTACATTGAAATTTCCAAGATTTTTACACGAGTTTCGGCCGACGACAAAAAAGTCGTCAGAAATGTCGGCGGTGAAAATGTGAAATTTTCATGAGATTTCGGCCGATGACTAACAAAAAATTTCCTCCGCGAGGCTTCAGCCCCCCCACCCCGAAACTGAAATCCTGGCGCCGCCACTGCTCACATTGGGTAGAAATCAGCGCCACTGCATGGTTAGGTTACTGACGCCTGAGAACGTATCCAAGTATTCCCAGGAGTGCAACGGTCGCCAGCAAACCCTGCGGCGTCTCAAGGATTCGCAATCTCTGCTGACTTTCATTGAAGAACTTCAGTCCATTCAGTGGAATGCTATTCGTATCGACGACAACGCTGTCCATAGCGATCAGATTGACTGCCCTGCAAGTGTAGTTCCCGTCCTTCACCATCGTCATTCGTCCGTCTGTCTGGAAGATGTCCCTCTTGGCCGTCGAGGGCTCCACCGTTGTTTCCTCCCCGAAGGGTCCGAGCCAGGTGACTGCTGGGGCCGGGTCTCCATCGGCCGTGCACACGAGGGTCATGCCGTCTATGTCGATCGTTGCGTTGAGGATGGTTGGCGCACGACAGCGCAGGTCGTACTCGGAGACCTGCAATTATTATTACACGTATACGCATGTGGGTCTTCACATAATTATGTTGTAGGGGCGCGGTGGTGTAGTGGGTATTTTTGTCGCCTTGCAGCCGAAGGGTTGCAGGTTCGAATCCACTTCAAGTCGCCGCGTAGGGACCTTGGGCAAGTCATTCACTCGCAATTAATTGCTCAGCGCTTTGGCGTGAAACTCCGATGCAGTGTCAGCCTTGTTGTCGGGAGCGCCTCTGAGTAGGGAGCTTGAAGGGCGCTATAACAGTGCATCTGTTAGTCCTTTAATCTAGACCTATATCATGTCGGTCTAATCTTAATACGTACTTAGACCTACTGTCAGTTTGTATACGGGCCTATTAATAGATAATAATAATGTCATTATTATTACTATAGTCTAATTATTATTAGTACTTAGTATTACGGCTGACCGGGCTGAAACGTTAGCGCAATTAGCGGCAGGCGCCGTACTGTATTTGCAGATAGATCTGTTCCGAGAAATGAACTTCATGCCCTACCGTCCCACGTGACCTCTGCCCACTGCAGCGAGATAAATTATTTTACGCGTAGAGCCTACACTTTCCATCCATACAGACCCGATGAACTTTAAAAAGAATGTTAAGCCTTATTTAAAAGTATGTAGGCCTATAACAAACTCAGCCATGAGTAGGCTACTCATTGATGAGCATGGGCCTAGCGACTATCAATTTGTTACTGTAGGTCTATAGCCTAGGCCTACACCTCCAGCGTCTTGCCGGTTTAAAAATAGAGATAAACGAACATTGCCTATAAAAATGAAAATGTAAAAACAGAAACCTGCGAGAAATTCTTTGTTTCCGGACTTCGACATGCTATTGGTGAAGCGTTCGCGGTTTCCCTGTACTTCTCGGAATTCTCTTCCAGCCAATGGAGCAGCCAGCGGAGCTCACAGTTGCAGTGGAAAGGGTTTCCACCTAGGCTGATGTTGGACAGCCTGGAAAAGAACTGTTCCATCGACGCTGGAATGGTCTGCACTTCGTTTCCGTTCAGCAACAGCGTTTCCAGGTGTGGAAGGACTTTGGAGAAGTTGCCCAGAAATTCTACCACGTCGTTTTCCGAAAGATCGATGATTCTCAGCTGCTCAAGGTCCTCGAAGACCTCGGCGTTCACCATCGCAAGGTTGTTGGAACTGAGGTTGAGGACCTCGAGACCGCTGAACACCGAGAAGGTGTCTTGGGAGACCTTGGAGATCTTAGCGCCGCTTAGTGACAAATGCTTTGTGATCCTCTGCGGTTGCTTCTTCGAATGCCTAAGACAACATACATTAGTGCGGCACAACAATTTGCTATACAGTAATATTATACATTAGAATTATTAGGGTTGATGATTTCAACGTTTATTTGGTCGATTTATCGGTAAAATTGCAATCGATTATTTCTGGCTTGTTCCTTTAATATTCTCGATTAATTTTTGTGCTTATTTCGCGAACCTATAGGCCAATTGGGTCTACACCAACCTCTGACTTCAGTTTTGCAGAGACTCTGCGTTATCTTTAAGGGACGCCAAACAAATACATAATATTGCATTTCATTAGATAGACTGATTGGCAATTTCTTGCGGCAGATATGTTCCTGCGTATACACAACCTCTAAAAGTACGCTAGACAACGAAAAAAGTTTAGCCACAAAGACTAGCATACCCCTTTTACCACATAAGTTGCCTGCACTAGTCCAATGAAACAATAAAGCCATGATAGAAGGGTACAGTAGGGAATAGCCTCAGTTCTTTTAACAGTTAACCTTACTCTCGAGCCGTTGTTGATTTCTGCGTTTTAACACAAATTTATATCCAATAAATGTTCATATGTGTGCTCGTGAATAAACCGGTTCCCTACGTTCGCCTTTGAGTGGAACTTGAGAAATTTCGAGATGGCTTATTACATGTTTAACGACACTGCCATATCAAAGATGATTAGTGTCGCCCTCCTCCTTTATCCAGGCTTGGGACTGGCACTGGCAAAGAACAACCAGTGGCGGAGTTGAATTTGGAGATTACGGTCGATTATTATTACTATTACGAAGTGTAATATGCTATAAGCTTACCTATCGTTGTGCCAGAACTTGATGCTTTCCAGCGGGTTCCTGTCCAAGGTGATTTGCTCGTACTCTCCATGTTTGAGGAATGCGACGGATGTGATTCCGTCGTTGATGAGAACGATCTGTTCCAGGTGGAACCCTTTGAAGGCGTCCTCCTTCACGTCCAGTGGTTGGAGGTTGTCGCTTATCTGGAGCCGGCGAAGACTGGAAGCCAGTGGAGCCCACGTTTCCGACTTAATGCTCTTCAGGTTGCAGCGATTGAAGGTCAACTTGACGACGGACGATTCGTGGAAAACCTTCGGTGTGATCTTCCACAGGACTGGATTGTTCGCGAAGTCCAGGTGCTCGATGCGAAGACCCTGGAAAACGTTGTCGTCCAGAATCTGGATCGGATTGTTGGACAGTAGGAGGTACTCGAGATCGGTGAGACCGCGGAAGGACGAGTCCGAAAGAGTCCGTATCCGGTTGAACCTCAGATCCAGACGACGAAGTTCCGCGAGGTCCGCGAACGGTTCTTCGGAGACGTTCTCGATGTCGCAGCGAACGAGAACCAGTTCCCGCAGGTTGCGGAACCGCGTGAAGTTCCCGCGTTGGAGATTGGGGAAGTGGTTCTCGCCCTGCGTGTCGAGGGTGTCGCCCATGTGAAGAACGACGACCGAGTCCGGGATGTCGGATGGAACGGAGACGAGGTCCTTGCCCTTGCACGATGCCTTCAGGGTGGTGGCGTCGAAGGAACAGGTGCCCTGGTTGCCATGACGACCGAGACGCAGTCCAACCGCCACGACCATGGCGAAGACGAAGGCGACCAGGATGGCGGAAGTCAGTGGTTCCGCCTGCTTTGTTTTGTCCCGCTTAGACCTCGGCTGCTTCTCCAACGGAGACGCCTCCATATCTTCTTCCGATTGAGAGACAATTATTGATGACCTCGACCAAGCTGAAAAGGTCATTCATTCATTCATTTAAATGATTTATATAGCGCCCTCTTAAAGAAGTCCACTCACGGGCGCTCCCGGTCCAAACACGGTGACACAAATGTTTTAAGGATCCTGTAAAACACCGATGCATCAACACTAGTCAACCGGCTCAGTGGCGTAGGCAAGGGGGGTTTCGGGGGTCAACCACCACTCCCTCCCATTGGCTCCGGAAAAAGTTTTTCAGGTTATTTTTCCATTTAAGTAAGAAAAAATTGCCAAAAACAGGGTTTACGGCCATAACCCCCCCCCCATCAAAAATTCCTGGCTACGCCACTGAATCGGCTTATCTCCAATTGGGAGAATATTCCAGTGTCAGATGGATGTACATTGTACAACTGAGAAATGCGGGACACTGATCGAGAGGTCGTTGCTATTCAAACACGAGGACCAACAATCTCCTCGTGAGAGGCGGAGGTCAATGGTCATGCATATTACAATCTATGCTTTCTATGAGATTATTCTATGCACAATAATTATTGTTAGCGAGACGAACATGTCTTGGCATGCAGCAATACGAACATGATGATGATGATGATGATGATGATGATGATGATGATGATGATGATGATGATGATGATGATGATGATGATGATGATGGTTGTGATGATGATGATGATGATGCTGATAATGATGATGATGATGATGGTGGTGGTGGTGGTGGTGGTGGTGGTGGTGGTGATGATGATGATGATGATGATGATGATGATGATGATGATGATGATGATGATTACGATAAT
>OX457043.1:12203668-12278668 GCA_949752735.1 Lumbricus terrestris | reverse complement strand
ATGACTTGCTTTTATTCATCTTCAGGTAGCTTTCAGTTAGCTCTATAACGGTTTCTAAAATGACAGAAGGCAAAACCTCTGAGGCTCTGTCACAACTAAACCAGATATGATATTTATTTCTCTAGATGCCTGTGACGTCACAATGCGCTTCAATCTTCCTTATCTAAATCGAGCTGACGTATATGTGGTCCAAAAGTATGACGTCAATTCAAACTTCTTAAGACCTTCTTAAGACGACCTTACGCATTAATGTTTTTATATGAAAATGACGTCATAATACATGTTGCGCTCAGGAGACAAATTATTTGGAAAATCGGAGACAGTCCCCAAGGCCTTCTAGATTCACAAGATTCAGAGGGTCATAAACAGTCTATTTCTTGAGTCTATAGGCCTACAGTCTGTCCTAGACGACTCCGTTGCTATGGTTTTTGCATGACTTTCTCTGTCTATCTGTCTGTTTCCGTCTCTCAGTTTTAGAAGAAAGCAATTACCTAATTTGGACCTACTCTCCAGCCAATTACTTCTTATAGTCAATGAATGATTACGGTATTTTTTCGGTTTTCAAATGAGGATGGGGATTTCTGTCATGATCATAAGAGACTTACTTATCGAATAATTTCTTTTTCATTTCGATGATCATTTTTTGCCCATCAGTTAGAAACAGTTGCTCGTCTTCATCTGTGACATCTTTCGTCGTATTTGTCATCTTTTATATCGTTTTGTCATCGTTTTCTCATTTTCAGCATCTTTTGTCGTCTTATTCGTCACAATCTGCAGCCTGCCACATTCGAGAAACTAATGAGAGTACAATCAAAGCGTTGTGCGATGACGTCATATCTGAGGATTGTGATGTCAGACGACTTATTAGTAAAGGGACAATCGCAACGGGTCTCGTGTAACTACATCGCTGTCGCCATTATACTCGGTCTATAATACAAACTGCGTATTCCATGCTATAAATTAAATAGGTTCTACTCCAGATTAAATTGCTGCATGGCCTGGCGGTATGTAGTAGGCCAATTTCGACTATGAGCACAATTTAGCCACACAATGAACACACGAATTGTACACTTTATAAGTTGTCTCGGTCAATTAGGCCACAGAATAGATAAAGCTATTCTGTGATTAGACCTACTTTTATTATGTTTCAACTAAGTACCGTTTGAGCGGTGTGTGTCTGTTAGCAAACGATGTAGTTTAACCGAATCAGCCAACGCTGATCCATGTCCTATTGTCCTTGAGTAACATCGACTCCAGGGCCGTAAATCCCGGGGAGGGAAGGGAGGGAATTCCCTCCCCAGTTTTCAACCTGGGGAGGGAACGTGAAGGACTTCCCTCCCCACAATTTCTCTCAGCTATGTCACAATGTTAAGGTCTGCAAGCTGTAGGCGACTGCATATTACACCATCGAATCGTAGATACTCGGAAACTTGCTCTTTGAGATTAAAGTTAGCTACAAGAGGTGCAAATGCATCCATTGAAATTTGAAAGATAAGATCTCTTCATTAATACAAAGGGGAAGGAATTTATGATGTGACAAGTAGCCTACGCCCAATATAGGCCCTATGATCCTGCAAGACTGCAGGGAGATAGCGGTCATGCAGCCAGAAGACAGCTAATGACTGTATATGCATGTATATATATATATACATATATACACACTTACAAACAACATGTGTATATATATATTGCATACATAGGCCTACGTGTAAAATCAAACTGGACAAGCTCCTGTAGTCCTATTATATATACCTTTGTGACTTGATGCACGAACACCTCTCCGCAGTATGATCGACTTAATTGATCACCTATAGTTCCTCGGGCAAAGACACCCGTGGCCCAACACCGAGCGTTTGCCATTGTTTTGTTTGTATGCGCACTTGTTATAGCGCCTCTTCCAGCCCTCAAACGCTACTCATGTGGAATGGCTTCCCTCCCTCCCTCCCTCCCTCCCTCTATCCGTAGTAAGATCTTATCTTCAGCCCTTCGCTGCTTGAAGTCTTTCTTATTTCCTGGGGGGCTGTCACGCTGAGAGCACCTCTGAATAGCTAGTACTGCAATATGCACTTTATAAATTCTCATATACAATACAACACAATACACTCATAATTCATGCAGACATAACATGTATACAAGTACATCGGGTAATTATATTGGGAGTGTGGGCACTGGGCTCTCAGATTTGAAAGAAGTAGGCCTACTGACAGCAGTTCATCTCGAGTCCACATTATACCGCATAGGTTACTCGACTGTATACAGGCCAAAAGAGGATTATAAATAATTTTAAACAAATTAAATTCATGATTAAAAGTGCTGTGCGTTAAATAATTTAAGCAGTTTAATCTTTTTCGTTTTCCAAACGCCTTCAATCTGGTAAGTGTGAAGAAAATAGTGCAAATGCACACTGCATGCCTTCTCTATTATAAGCTTAACAGTTTTTCCACATTAGCCTACATAAAAATTAGCCGTTGCCTGAATCTGTGCATCAGAAATGTGACAAACACTAACAGCATTATATCATTATGATCAGATTCAGGGCCGTGTTTAAGGGTCTTCGAGTGTCGGTGCAAAGTTTTTCAGCAGGGCAAAATGCCGTTCGGCAGTTTTACAAGATTAGCCGTTTAACAAAAATCCGATGTTCAATAGGCTAGCCTACGTGGTTTGTCGGCTGTGGAGTGTCAGCAAGCAAGCACGCAACGTCGGCGAACTTAGTGAAATCAATGTTTTCTAACATTCACTGATTTTACAACAGGTTTAAGTAGCACTGAGACTCGCAAAAGGCATTTGGCCAGTGGTAACAAAACTCTCGGCTCGGGGGCATTCGGTGCACCGCACCGAATGGACCTATGTTAAACACGGCCCTGATCAGATTCCTGTCATTTTAGCTTTTCCACTTAAAAGTCTGTGTTGGTTGCAGTTTGGATTTGTGAACGCAATCACTATCTACAAAATGACATGATAAAGCAAGCCTATTGTTGTGGATTATGTAGGCTACATCAGTGGTTCCCAAAGTGGTGGTCCGCGGACCGGTGCCGGTCCGCGGAGGTATGATTGCCGGTCCGCGGAGAAGAGTTAAAAATAAATAAATAAATTAGTTTATTTATTTGAAATTGTGAAATTATGCCAATTATTGTCCAAAATTTATTCAAATTTCTGTCTTAATATTTAAAAATTTGAAATAAATCAGCGCGCCTTATTTTAACTTGCAAGATGACGATTTCAAACAATTTAAATTTATTCTAAATTTACTACATCGATGACTGCAGTCAGTTTCAGCAGTGTCGCTAGGGGCTAAGCCCCCCCCCCCTAAAAAGCCGATCCATTTTTTGGTTGGAAATTGATCCTTATTCATATCCGCCAAACTGTCTGCCAAACCTCGTGCGTACCTTTACGGGTCATTTTGGGGGGGGGGGGGGTGGCTAAAGGGGTTCAGTTCTTGGGGCGAAAATGTTTCATTTTTACATGGGAAAAAAAGATCGCCTTTTTTAGGGGGGGGCGCTTAGCCACCCCCTAGCGCCGCTACTGAACGTAAGCAAACAAATCTTTAAAAAACGTGTACATGCAGGCTAATTGTACATTGCCTTATATTTTAGTCTTTTTTTATAATTTAGGTCGTTTTTTTATGCCATCGTCATTTAGACCTAAGTTAGCGGTCCGCGAGCTTCACCAAAAATTATTGCCGGTCCGCGGCCTACTTAAGTTTGGGAACCACTGGGCTACATGTAGGAAGTTATGGATAATTAAAATTAATTTTATCCACCTATAGATAGTTTATAGGTACATTATTGACTGAGGTTCACTCAACTCTTAATTTAATTAAACATATCTTAACTCCTTGTCAACGCATTAATTTTTTTAGAATACTGTAACCAGTGGCGTATCCAGGAATTTTTCATGGGGGGGTTTATAGCCGGAAACCCTGTATTTTGCTATTTTTCTTACTTAAACGGAAAAATAACCTTAAAAAAACTTTTTCGGAGCCAATGGGGGGTGGGGTTTAACCCCCGAAACCCCCTTGCCTACGCCACTGACTGTAACCGACTTGTCTAAGACTCTAAGTTGATGATCAAACATGAAGAACACATGCAGAAGCGGGTGACATCTAAATTTACAGTAGACCCTACAAATGAGCTGCTAAGGTGGATGTCTACTAATCCATTTAGAATTTTAGATGCAGGAAGTCAAAATGAAGAAACAATTAAGCGACTACATGTATATAGACCTATTATTATTATTACATAAATTTATTACGCGCGCAAGGTCACACCAAAGTGCGAATCTGTACTATAGATTATATATACTTACTACTATCTATACTTTCAACTTTTTTGGTTTGGCAAGAGAACCCTAGTTGTGTTGTTCCCTGTAGTCCAAACATAAAAATATGTGCAGTAGTGTGAATGTCGAGGAGTGGATGGGGTTGTCGACGGCGTATTGCATAAGGAAAGCGAGAGACAGAGAGGGATGGAGGAAACTTGTCTCTGGTCTCCGATTCACAGCAATAAGGATGGTCAAGATGATGAGTGTGAATCTACAATTTTTTTAGCACTACCCTATATATATATATATATATATATATATATATATATATGGTGTAACTGAACTCAGTGACCTGTGGGGTCCTTGAGGGGGTATTACTGCGCACAATTCCGAAGGGGAAATTTTCCCTCCCCACATTTAGAAGCAGATTTACGGCCCTGATCGACTCCAATATGCAGGCCCGCCGAGAGGGGGGCAGGGGGCAAATGCCCAGGGGCCCGGCGACTTTTAGGGGCCCGGAGGGGGCCCGGGCTACGGTGATTATTATATGTTTCATATGTTGATTACTGGCGGCGGGGCGAACCTATAATCACTCATGTTACTTAGCCTATTGTTTGTGATTTATGTTGTTTTAAATAGAGCCTAATAGGCTGTTAGTATAGTAGCTTAGTACTGTTACACTACTACAACTGTTTAAGTTTCAAACAGTTGCTGCTGTCCATTACCTTAGTTATCAGTGTTTTGCAAAGAACACGCTCACTTCCGTCTCAGAACGTTCTTTTGCTAAAATTATGCGTGATCAGATTTCAATCACAAGTGAACAAAATTTTAAATCATAAATTTCTCTCGCAACGATGGAATATTTTATGAACACAAATCTGGAGCACAGAGACAAAAAGAAAAAGCTAATAAGTTTGAAAAGGCAAAAGTTGGTAAGCTTATACAGTCGCACACTATTTCAATTCAGACTCTCAAAAGAAGGCAATCAGAGCCAGTAATTAGGCCTACTCCTCCATCGGTTGATTCTAGTGAATTAAACGTGCCTGCATGATGATCCTATAGCCTACACTGAATGGATGAAAATGAAGTTTGTGGTGTTAATATCTTAACTCCAAATGAAAACGTTATAAATAAGAATTAAGAAAATTTTGAAATTATGGAAACCGTATAGAGGCATTGTTTTGATGTTTGCGCTCTGCCGCCAGGGCTTGAGACGATAGGCCTATAGGCTGCTATAAAGCTTAAAATAAACGATCCTCCAAGACATTCGGACAATTTTCCAGGGGATGAAAAAGAGCATTTCCGAAGTGCATTTTTTAGGTTCGCAGACAAAGATGGAGAACTTCCAGTTTATTATAAAAAATATTGTTGCAGTTAAATCCAGAAAGGTTGCTTGTTGACTAGGCCTACCATATTATTTGAAAATTAAATCCTTAACATTAAGAACTCATCAAAAGCATAAAATTTATGAAATAAAAATAACAATAGTGTGGGTATGAATGTACGCTGATGCTTACATTTAATGTATACGCAATGGCATACATTCATACCTACACTATTGTTATCTTTATTTGTTTTGTGTAAATTTGCTCAATGAGTCTTAACATAGTTTGGGGACCGTAACTGATCAGCCCAGGGGCCCGGAATTTCTGTCGGCGGGCCTGCCAATATGCAGTGGCGCTATAGAAGTTCTGGGTGAAACTGAGAGCAGAAAATTTGCATTTAGAAACCTCGATAAAGGACGTCTGTGTTATTACTTTCCTGCTTTGCAATTTTCGAGCACTCGACAAAAGAATTTAACATCGAACAATTTGTTTTGCCCTTCCTGCAAAAGTTTAATCTGCGGGTGCCCATGAGCACAGTTGTCCGAAAAGAGCCAATTTAACGACTTCACGCATTTAGGCTAGTAGACCTATAGGTTCGCTATCTTTATGAAGAACTAAATATTGTCAAACTAACGAAAATTAATATTAATTTTAGTTTGATCCACTGGCAACTTAAAATCACTGCTGCATCTTTCAGGTTGATTCTGCTTGTTTTCAGTTTCTTCGCTATACATGTAGATGGTGGCGTCAAACGAGCAACGACGGCAAAGGGGGGAGGGGCCACGTCCAATGCACTTTTGAAATGGGGGAGGACCATGGCCGGATTGACCCCCTGGATCCGCCCCTGCAGTAGGCCTAATTATAACAAGAAGTAATAAGGTAGCGGAAATTGGCAATAATTGATAATAATTAATCAACAGGAGATCTTTGTAAATTTATTGTTATAGGCTTAATAAGAATAGATTTTAGACTCTGAAACTAGGTCAAAGTCTTAAGGACTCTATCTATCACTCTATATATCATGGGCGGAAACCTAGGAGGCAGGGGGACGGTCCCCCCAATGGAGGTGTTGGGGAGACGGCCCATGCATTTGTCCCCCCCCAATTGTTGAGCGTCACGACTAAATAAAAGGTCAACTTTTTGGCGGTGAAAATAGAAAATTTCGTCGAGATTTCTCGCCGGATGACTTAAAAAAAGTCGTCAGAAATTTTGGCCGGTAAAAGATGGAAATTTTTCGGCGACACTCAGAGCCGTCCGTCCGTCAAAAAATCTCGCGTCTTTCCTACCCCCCTCCCAAGTCTCCGCCCAGGTCTCCGCCCATGATATATTTGATATTAAGCCTACTCAGAAATTACGCTTTCGCCTTATACAATACCTGGTCAAACGCAGGGAGATCAGAATATAGAATATGCTGCTATTTAAAAAGAACCTTGGAACTTATGAAAGGTAGGTCAACCATGCAGCCAACATTTAGATATACCTGCATTTGTTGACCTCCATTAGTTGGACCAAATTCACGTCTCAGTGCGTCACACTTTGACCGCGTCGGTCGTCGAGCTGGTACTACGCGAACTATGGCCGCCTCCATTTACGAGGTGGGTCCATGCTCCATATGGTTTGCCTCAGGGTTCAGTTCTTGGTCTCTCCTATACGTTATTTATACCACTGGTCTTGACCTGCTTCTTGCAGAACAAGGGCCTTTAGCCAACTCTGCACTGATGACACACATGCGTAGCCTACATGCACTGCCTCTCACCTAATGCTTCCTCTACAGTTAGGGCTATGAGTCAGGTGCTCATTGCCCTGAGAGCATGGATGGCATCAAACCGTTTTAGATTAAACCCTGCTAAAACCAAATTCATTTGGCTGGCTCCCGGCAGCATCTGTCTAAGCTTAATCTGATTAACCTCTCTGCTGAATTTCCCGACTATACTTTCTTCACATTGGTCCGTGACCTTGGCGTCGTGCTAGACCAGGAACTTACTTTTGTAGGCCTACCTCACCTTAATCGTCTCAGTCGATCCTGTTTCTATCAGCTGCGCCAGCTTCGCACTGTCGCTCTCTCTCTCTCTCTCTCTCTCTCTCTCTCTCTCTCTCTCTCTCTCTCTCTCTCTGTCTCTTTCTCTCTGTCTCTCTGTCTCTCTGTCTCTCTGTCTCTCTCTCTCTCTCTCTCTCTCTCTCTCTCTCTCTCTCTCTCTCTCTCTCTCTCTCTCTCTCTCTCTCTCTCAACTGTCGCTGCAACTACGCTTGTACATTCCTTTGTCTCAACTCGTCTTGACTATTGCCTATCCCTTTATGCTGGTTTACCATCTGGTCGGTTATCTTCTCTTGACCGTATTCTACGCGCTGCGGCGCGCCTTATTTGTGAACTGCCCAAATTTGGTCACGTTACAAATTACGTGCTGGAGGTTCTGCGTTGGCTCCCTGTCCGTCAGAGCATCGAACACAGAATCTTCCTTGATATGGCAATGCCAGCTAGGTCTTGCTCCAACTTACCTACTTCATCTTTGTCGGTCTGTGTTAAGTACCTGGACTGGTCGGTCCCTACGCTCGCCTGATAGCGAAGTGCTCTTTGTCCCGTTTGCACGCACCTCCATCATGCAGAGTCGTGCTTTTTCTGTGGTTGGCCCGGTGGTATGGAATGCCCTCCCACTTGAGCTGCGCCTGTTCCATAGATCACTCTCTGATACATTCTATAAGCACCTAAAAACTGTTCGGTTTGTCCGTGCTGGAATCGGGAGCGCCTCTGAGTAGTTTCCTTGAAGAGGCGCTATATAAATACTGGTACTTGAATGAATGAATGAATGACTTCTGTGGACTTGCAAGGTTCAAAGGATTGCCCTAAAATACAGCTGCTCCAATTGCCCCACACTTTTTTTCTGTCTCTCTCGCACCTTTCTCTTCTGTATATCTCTCTCTGTCTGTCTGTCTCTCTCTCTACCTGTCTGTTTGTTTGTATGTATGTTTCTCTGACTGTCTGTCTACATGTCTCTTTCTGCCTGTCTGTCTGTGTCTCTCATATTCGCGTTTCTGTCTTCTCTCGTTCAGCTTCGAAGATGACCTCGCGATCTCTGGTCTGGAATTTCGACCTCACATCCTTTGGTATACCCGTCACGAGTAGGTGTGCGTGTGTGTGCGTGTGCGTGTGCGCGTGTGTGTGTGCGTGTGTGAGTGTGTGTGAGAGAGTGTGTGTGCGTGTGCTCGCGGTCGAGCTTGGGTTGTCCTCGAAATCTGAGCTTCTTTCAGTGACATTTTAGCTGCAAAACCCCACTTCTCTCCATTTCTATCCTGTCCCAAAAGAGCCGTTCGAACGCTTCCTTCGAAAAGGGCACACGATAGAGTTCTCCCGGAGGATGACGATCGAATCCGAAGAACGTTTCTTATTCGTATTCTAAAATTAGAATTCTGATTGGTCTTGTCTTTGAATGTAGGCCTAAATCCAATAGTTTGCACCTGTCTGTTTGCGTTTTTGTATTGTCTGTACCCTGCATATACTCTATTTCTTTTCAGTTTCAAATAATTAAAATAATTATGATAGCTAGCTAGGAATTTTACTGCTCAGTTGTTTGCTTCATGCAGTTGGTCGTGGCTCAACCTAATGCTTTCAGGTAACCCTGGCTAGCGGGATCTTCGGCTCCTTTTTGGTCTCATGCGTTAACCGTTGGCTTACAACTTGGAAAATATGATGTAATTAAGACCTAATAGCTCGCTTAGCTACATCGGTAAGAGCGCTGGCAGCGCGTCTGTACGCAAATCTGTGAAAGAGAGCGTGCGGGCCTCGATTCGCTTCCCGAAGGTGGCTATTTCAGAGATTCAAAATTCTCGAGCTAGCACGGAGACCTAAATGGCGTGGCGACACTAATCATCTTTGAAATGGCAGTGTCGTCGTTAAACATGTAACAACACACGCAAACCTACGAACTGGTTGTTCTCTGCCAGTGCCAGTTCCAAACCTGGATAAAGGAGGAGGGCGACACTAATCATCTTTGAAATGGCAGTGTCGTTAAACGTGTAACAACAGTAATTAGCCTACGTCCTGTTTGATGTTCTTTTACTGAAGAAATAATATTTAGACTATATATGCTGTGCTATGTTATTCCTGGCCTCACTGATCAGCTGCAGTTCTGATCATGAGATTCGACCTATAACTAGGCCTTACACCAGCGCTGGTGAGCAGGGTCGATGACCTTGGCATCCGCAACGCTTGACAAGACTAGTGAAGCTTGAACTCGCTCGTAATTATAAAAGGCCAGGCTAGACATAAGTGAACCGCGGACTGCTCAACGTTTTGCACCAGAGAAATACGTAGTTGACAAAGACATCGGTCGTGAAGTTTAGGTGCTAACTAATTATCCACAGAGGTAGCCTATAGCCTACAGTTCACTTAAAATTGAATAATTCTCCGATTGCTGCCATTTAAATAAAGTAAAACAGGGTCTCCAGCTGTTCGAATTTTCGAAGGTAGGCATTTTTTCATGAAAACTGAGTCTTCAAGTTGTAGGAGTCTTTTTAATGTGTAGGCCTAGACCTACGCAAAAGCACCAATTAGAAAAATAGGTAAAACTTGTTTCATTTTTAATACGAATATCCATTAGGCCTAATCTGAGCGATTCTTTATTATGAATAGAAACATTTTTGGTTCTATGCAGATTTATCCATTTTTATTCCTCTCTCTGACTGAAAGCGACCGCGAACAAGGCTATCTTTGCATAAGAAAATTCGACCTTGCATTATTTTTAGGCTATAGTATGTAAAACTCGAGCAGTCCATTAAACTGCATGCGGTCTATTATACTATTGACGATCATAATAATTTAGCAGATGTTAATTTCGAATCGCTTGCTGTTGTTGTCTTTCGATGTGTCTTGCTAACCGTGCATGTAGGGATTGTAGGCCTACTTGATTCTCAAAAGAATGCGGCCAAGAAACCCGAACAAGGGCCATGCAGATACCCTCATGAAATGAATCGCAAAACTGTCCTACTTGTCTGCTCAGCTCTCGTGCATAGGCTTATGCATAAAATAAATACTGAGGAAAATTAAGCAAACAGGGTTAGATAAATCATGCTGTCAATGCCCGTCATCTGCCCAAAATTTGTTGAGCATAACTCTGGGTAGCCTATATCTTAATATGAATAATTATAAACATTGTTCTTCCTATGTAGACTTGATGATGATGATGGTGCTCTGCCCGAAGGCAGGTTCATTGGCTTTACGCCCCTGGGGATGAGATGAGTGAGGTGGTTTCCCGTTGCCTTCCTCACAGACAATGATGGGTAAGCAACTTGCCCAAGGTCGCTCCGCAAGAGCTTGCGCCCCTGCGTCCCACACGTGCTAGCCCGAGATATCTAAATCTCTGAATGTCAACTCCCAGCCCGGGGCTTGAACCGCAGTCCGTTGCAACCAACAGACGAATGCAGCTCCCGCTTACCGGTGTAGCTAACTAGGCATGTAGACTTAGGCCTATCCAAACAACAGAGATCGTCCTAAATGATCGCAAACACTTGCGAGGCCTATGTTTGTGCGCATGTGCGGATTAATCTTGCTTTCTACTGAAATTATTAACTTACAATAATTGCTCAGTAATAATACTATTTTACTCTACTGTGCAGACTCAGACTTAACAGTCATGGAAACGGTGTCGCTTGTTGCTGTTCTCGCGAGCGTCATTATAACGGTGTCCTTCTGGATCTTCAAGAGCATGTTGTCAAGAAGATCCAGATTGAGATATCCTCCTGCGATGCCATCACTTCCGCTGCTTGGATCGATTCCATTCATTGCAGATCGGGCGAACATTCACAAAACATTCGCCGAAAAGGCAAAGCAGCTTGGAAGCGTTTTCAGTTGCTACATAGGATCGAGGTGAGAAAAGAATGGATATGTAGGGCCTATGTATGTGCACTTGTCATAGCACTCCTTCAAGCTCTCTACTCAGAGGCGCTCCCGACTATAGCGCGGGGACTGCATCGGAGTTTCACGCCGAAGCGCTGACCAATTGCGAGTGAAGGACTTGCCCAAGGCCCCTTGCGAGTAAAGGACTTGCTCAAGGTCCCTAAGAAGCGGCTTAAGGTGGATTCGAACCTGCAACCCTCCGGCTGCAAAGCAGCGAACATACCCAATTCACCACCGAGCCCCACGATTTATTGTATGTCTGACTAATTAAGCCCCCAAAATTAAATTCTATGGTACAAAACTATAGTGTTGAGAAAAACGGATGCTTCATGTGTTTCTAATAATTATAAGCTTAGGCAATCTGTTCAACACTCCTTCGTGTTTTAAATTCTTTTCGGAAAATCTCGTTTTTAAAAATTATTGTTTCAAGCAACCTTATTTCATTCATTTAGACTGCAATTATTTTTCTTAAATTTTATTTTCGTCTGATTCTCCTACACTGTCTTCGTAGGCACTACTCTCGTGGTCTCCGCTAATTTACGTCATGTTATTCTGCAGGAGATAGACAACTGTGGAAAATGCTCATCCATTCGTGCAGCCAACCGTCGCAGAGCGACGATGGCGGAATGACATGAAATGACATATTCTGCTAAGCGAGGATATAGTCTAATAATTTATTATGTCATATCTTCGTATTGATTTTATTCTCATTAGGTACACAGTGATACTAAACGACCGACAGTCCATAAGAGAGGCATTCCTTAGAAGAGGTTCCGCTTTTTCAGACAGAGCCGAATATTTCATCATGAAAACCTATCTTCACGCGAAATGGAAAGGTAAAGTTGACGCTTCAGCTATATGATAGGCCTATCAAAAGCACATTTGAACTGTTAATGGAACAATGGAATTTCACTGGGGTTCCTATGATTTTATTGTTTCGTAGATTCAGCCTGTATAGGCTTGCTCAGACATTGGTGAGAATGATTATGAATCACCGAAAATCGAGCTAAAGAAGCTCAAGCGTAGGCCTCTTTAAGCCTACACGACACACCTAAGAAAAAGTACCTTATCCTGTGTTCAGCTGTTGTCCTTGACAATTCTTGGGTAGAGAAGGAATTGTTCCGACTGGTTCTGTCTTCAAAATAAAATCAATCTTTATCAAAATAGTTTATTCTACAACCAAGTTGAGCAAATCAGGTTGCATAATTATCAATTAGGCCACAACTTTGTGACAAGAAAGGAAGCCCTAATGGATAAAAAAGTCGCGATAACTAAAGACACCAAATTATCAATTTAATTGTTAGGTAGTCTATGTGCGGGTCTTAAATAAGTTTTACCATGTCAAAATTCTGTGATTACCCGAAACAAAGTTACAAATCAGAAGGAAGCAACACAAACTGCGAACAGGAAACAAGAAAAAGGAAATGGAAATTGAGACACTCAACACTGCTGAGTCAATAAATAGCCCATAATTAGGGAAAAGAGAACAAACGCTTAACCACTGAGATGACAACATAATGCAATGCACAATTGCACATAGCCTAGAGAACGAATGATGCTGGTTAGACATTCATTATCATTCATAGTAAGACATAGGCCTGGCCTACACGATGGTTACTTTTTGTTGACCTAGGCCCATATACAATTATCTTCTATTAGAAAGGCGGTTGATATTGTTGAAAATCTAAATGCTGGAGAGAAGCGTATATCCGTTGGTCTTCGGTTTTCTTTGGTCCCAGTTAATAAGTTTTAGAATCATGGTGATCCAGTCCACGACGCAGGTAACTAAAACAGCAATCATACTTTGAGTCATGGACACCAGGTCGTCACGACATAGGCCTGCACGCGCTGGGTTAGGCCTACATTCAATGGAGCGCATTGAAAAATGGCGAAACTCGCGAGTGAAGAAAATCATTCTCTCGACCTCGCGATATTTGAACTACTTTTGAATACTATGAATAGTATAGTCTCGTGGTCCGTAAGGCGACATTATGAGTTGTTACATTCAATGGAGCGCATTGAAAAATGGTGAAACTCGCGAGTGAAGCAATCATACTTTGAGTAATGGACACCAGGTCGTCACGACATAGGCCTGCACGCGCTGGGTTACATTCAATGGAGCGCATTAAAAAATGGCGAAACTCGCGAGTGAAACAAATCATCCTCTCGACCTCGCGATATTTGGACTACTTTTGAATAGTATAGTCTCGTGGTCCGTAAGGCGACATTATGAGTTATTACAAACTGATCTCAGTTGGTTTCTGGGTTAGGCCAGCTATTATTAGCTTCGGACATCACGCGGGCATATATCGCTCGGTGGCGGCGCCTATACAATTTCAGCAGGGGGTCGCGTCAGAGCCATTGAAGTTAGGGGAGAGTGCTACAAGACGCCCAGGGCGGGTAAGATGCCCATCCCCTTTAAAACGGTTGAAAAGATACATATTCGTGTTTTAGTTGTCTCATTGCATGCAGCGACATCTTGAGAACCTTCCATAACAATAAAGTTTCAGTATTCGAGATATTGACGCGATAAATCAATTTTCTAAATTTTCACCACTTTTGTGTAAGTACACATTTACGAATCTGCCTAATTTTCTCTTTAGCCTTATGCAGTAAAAATTCGCACATTTCATCGTTTATTCTGTGTTCATTTGCAGTTATTTTAATGGTTTTACCTAAGTCTTAAACATTGACCTCGCTAAATAAAATGGCGTCAGTAGAGCAGGACTCGAAAATTACAAGAAGCCCATGGTCATCTTGAATACATTGGAAGCATAGAGATCACAAGAAGCCCATGGGCATCTTGAGTGTATAGGAAGATTAGAGATTACAAGACGCCCATGGGCGTCTTTGATACTATGAGCAAATGGCCAAAAATCGGTACCCACCATGACACCACCTTCTACTCATAAAAATGCGAGGCCCGTATGCAAATTTATCAGTGTTTATTGAATCTTTTTCACCCTTGCCCAAAACTTCAGTGAAATGGAAAGAATGCAGGAAGTGCAAATGTTGGTATCATGAAGAAAGTACAGACAAAGAAACATCCAAAGAATTCGTGTGTGACTTTTGTCACTAGTCTGTGATTAAAGGGAAAATGACAATAATGACTTACAACATGAGATTGGATTTTTGCTTCTCGTATTTTGAATTGCTTTGTATCTTTAGGATCTTTTAGTTTTCGTTAAATTTGTTTTCTCTCATGCAGTTTATTGCTTTAGTCTAAAACTACATGATTGCAATGCCACTTGTTTTAGTCAAATTTCATTGCTCTAAGATGCCCATCCTATGGGCGTCTTGTAGTATAGGGTTGCTAAGACGCCCAGTTTGGAGGTGTCTACTTTTTAAAATGTACACAATTGATCTTATTGAATTAAGTTCTATAGTTGCTGTCATTGCTTCATTAATGATCACTCTTTGCATTGGGGTCAAACATGTTCTTCTCTTCGAATCCATACCGAAGAAAAGCACAATTTTCCTTAGCATGGGCGTCTTGGAGCACTCTCCCCTAATCAGCAGATTTTGCGAATCTCACTAATAGAAAATTGTTGTCGAACACGCAAAGACCAACCTTGCATGTAAAGCCTATTCTTTTGTCTAAAAAGGAATTGTCCACCGGAGTTACGACGCAGAATTCATTCGATACCATCAATGCATTCTCGGCATCTTGAAAGATTTTGGGATGGGACAAATCGGAATGCAACAAAGAATTCAAGGCCAGATTGAAGAACTCATTCCGCTAATAAGAGAAGTCGAAGGAAAGCCCTTCAAACCAGAAGAACACATAAACCTCTGCGTACTGAACGTCATCTGCTCCACATTGTTTGGCAAGAGAACGTCCCAGACGGATCCGGATTTGAAACGCCTTGTAAGAATCGTGCGCAGGACTACAGCTAATTATCCGACCGTTGTCGATTTGTTTCCATCACTTAGATTTATTCCATATTATCGGAAGCTCATACAGACGACTGTGGTCAACACGAAAGAACAGAAGCAGTTAATCGCAGAGATGATAAAGCTATGCTTAGAAAATGAGACTGCGGAAACCAGTCTGATAGCAGCATTCGTTGAGAAAGTAGGTTCTGAATATGACAGAGAACACCTGACAGAATTGGTGAGACAACTGATCTTTGCTGGGTCGGATACGACAACATATACGGTTCTGTGGGCGTTGTTCCTGCTTGCTAACCATCCAGAATTACAGAAACGACTCCATGATGAATTGGATTCAGTCGTTCCTTCGCATCGTCTGCCTTCCATTGGTGACGTGGCCATGCTGCCTTTGACGGAAGCAACCGTACTGGAATCCATGCGTTTCAAAACTATGGTTCCTTTGGCAATTCCTCACAAGACATCTTGTGACACAGAAGTTGCGGGATACTACATTCCAAAGGACACTGCGGTAAATAAAACTAGTATGTCACCATTTCCGCTAATTATTTCGTAGAGCTTAGCATTCATACTATTTGCAAAGCCAAGATGGAGGTTCTAATTTTCGTGATAAGTTATACATGTAGGTCAAAAGAGTTTTCGCTTTTGATAAGTTTGAAGATTTGCAAAATCACGCAGCTTAATAACAATTTTTTTCCTCAAAAATTTATGCTCAGTTGGTCTTTGAATTTTAAAATAAACATGTCAAGCCTGGAGTAAATAATTTGTTGCCTTGGCATTTTTGGACGCTTTCAGACTTTGTAAGAGGTTATCTTCTAGTGTTCGCGTTGCGAATTCTTGAATTTGTTTACAGATTCTTCCGAACATCTACGCGGTGCACATGGAAGAAAATGAGTGGAAAGATCCGGATAATTTTAGACCGGAAAGATTTCTGGACGAATCTGGAACAGCAGTCGTCGGTCGAGATCGTCTCATGTCATTCTCAATTGGTTTGTTTATAATTGTTGTAATCTCAGAGAACAGTAGCAACTTCACACGAAGCTTAAACTTTTTCTTCCGGATCAAAATTAATTAAGCTTTACAGTTTTTTTAGATGAATTTTGACGCCTGCAGACATCTAGAATATTGCCATCAATTTTAATGGGATGGATGTCGACTCATCCAATGAAATGAAAGCCTATTGTGAATTAGGCACGTAATACTTTTCTACTTCCTTTTAATGTAATCTACTTTTCCCTATTCCAGCGAGGATGATATGTTCTGTTATGTCTTCGTATAAAGGTCAGTGGCGTAGATAAGGGGTGGGGGTTTGGGGGGTTAAACCCCGTTGGCTTAGGAATTTTTTTTAATATGGTTATTTATCCACCTGAATAAGAAAAAAACAAAACAATTGTTTGTAGTAACAATTATTTTTCTTACTTTTTTCCCTTTGTTACTTTATTCCCTTTCTATTTACTGTAGGCCCAATACTGTTGGGTTGGCATCAGGAAGAACATCCGGCTAGGCCATAAAAACCCAAAACCCCATCATCAATTCCTGGCTACGCCACTGATGAAGGCGATGTGGGGCCCCATGGTTTGCGATTGCGATCATGGCTATCTAAATTCTATTTAATATAATGAATGAATTTTTGTTTTTCAGGTAAGCGTTCATGTCTTGGAGAGGGAATTGCACGTCAAGAGGTCTTCATGATTATTTCCAGTCTGGTGCAGCAATTCCATGTCTACCCTACGCTTGGAAAGGACAAAGTAGAATGTCAGGAGAGCACATATATCGCAACTAGACCATCTGCCTTTGATATTAGACTGGTTCCACGAAAATAGGCCACATTAATTCATAGAAGAAAACAGGGCTGTTTTAAGGAATTTTTAGAACTGCACAACTCCTTCTTTCCTTTCCCATCCTCCATGGTAAATTACTTCCAATCAGAGGACAATGACTTTTTTGCTGGATTTCACTGTACAGAAGTGCTTCTACAACTGCGCATTTTGTGTACAACTGCACGTGAAAAAAGTCCTGGAAAAAAGTCTGCTACAGTTCATCTTCCTTTTTTCAGTTGTCAACTCTACCAGCTATACGAAAAGTCAAAATACCGTATCGTGCTTTTAATGACGCTCATTACAAACTCTCACTGGGTATTTGCTTGATATAGGGATTATAATTCTAATCATACATGAAATGCCTGTTCTTTTAACATCTAGGGACGTCAAACAAATGTGTTGCAGAGTTTTATATAGGCCTATTTTGTTTATTGAATACTTTCGGCTGACGTAAGCCTACCGCAAATTGTTGCATGAAATGGGATGTCCTGTATGTTATAATAGGCCTACTATCGGACTAAGAGGCAATAGAATAAATATTAAAAAAAATTCTGAACCTAACACTACGAACGGAACGAAGATGTTGGCCTACTCGTGAGATGAAACGATGGCTAAAAATTCTGAGTTTTTGGCGCTTTCAGTTCCAAGGATTAGGCTTTTTTAATTCAAATCAAGAATTTTGTTTATGGAACAAATTCCAAATAGGCCTAGTCTAACACTAATTCAATATCCGACAGAGCACAAATTTTTATTTTTATCATTTAAATTCAATTTCACGCATGTTCTGTTGTTGTTATTCTCATGCCAATATAAATTCCAAAGTAGGCCACATTATTTATGTTACCCTCGTATCACTTCCGATGTAGGCCAGAATAGAGCACCACCTAGCGAGACATGTTCTTTCGAGTATGTCTGCTGCTCTATCATGCATTTACATCTCTTTAATTCTCACCACGTGAATAAAGTGCATGTGGCTTATCTTTGAATAGGCCTATGTATGCAGAAGGTTCATATGCATGGCATTTAATAATCTAGGCTTGTGTATCTCCATGTGTTCACTGCCTTGCATACTTTGCAGTTAAGTTAGTAAGTATATTTTTGCTATTCCGCTTGCAGACGCACAATGTAGGCTATCTTTGTGGATTCAGACTGAAAAAGAAGCCAAAAAGTTAATGCCCGAAGTAGGCCTAATAATAATGTTATTGCAAATATAAAGTAGAGAGATAGTGATAATGAGAGACAGACAGAGAGTACGTGAGGGAGTGCAAGAGGGAGATAAAGATAAACAGAGATTGAGAGCGTAAAGAGGAATTAACAGATAGCAAAATAGAGATCGTCAAAGAGGTAAATTAGATAAATGATAAATTAGATGAATGAATTAAATGAATGAAATAGATATATAGATGGATTGATGGATGGATGGACGTATGGATCGATGGTTCGATAGATGGATAGGTAGGTAGGTACTAGGTAGTTAGGTGGGTAGATAGGTAGGTTAGGTATAGCTAGGTAGGTATGTATATAGGTACATGTAGGTAGGTGTGTGGGTGGATGGATGGATGATGGATGGATGGTTGGATGGATGGATGGATGGATGGATGGATAGATAGATAGATGGATGATGGATGGATGATGGATGGATGGATGGATGGATGGATGGATAGATAGACAGGCAGACAGGAACACAGATAGATAGATAGATGGATCTCATAAACCTGTGTATATAGGCCTACATATCGTGCTCAGTGTCTGAGGTTCCCGTCGACCCAAAGATGCTTTGGCTCTGTTTGACAAGCCGTTCGTTTTGTTGTTATGATCACTATTAAACTTTAGAGCGCAAATTATATTTTTTATAATATAAAAAATTGTATCAACACTCTCCTGCCTCGTCGCTACAGAGTAGCCTAATATCTTGTGAGTTCACCCGTGCCTTTGTTTCTTCGGCTGCCGGGTCCAGGTTGGTGGGCAGGGTAGGTGTCTTTGCCATATTTGGCAACGCTTGGCTAGTGAAGTATGAACACTGTGCATGAGAGGCAAATAAAAATGAAAGTGCGACCACGTTATTAAATCTTGTGACTCTGGTCCTTGTTTTCAACGACTTCGTCATTTGGTTCTAAGCTGTATCATGTCACAGGCACGTTAGCCTACATTTCTAAAAAAGAAAAATAATCAGGGTGTTGCTGCTATATTATTCGAGCAAAGCAATAACATGTTATCGTCATTCTGAAATTCCAGGTAAACTATTTTCAAATTTGACTAGATTCAGGCCTATGTTCTTATGCATTGGCACAGATACCAGACGAATAAAAAACATGTAGGCAAATCATGAAGAATATCTGCTTTGTAGTTACGCACTTGCATGACGCTGAAAAACAGTGTTGACAAGACTTAAACAGATGTTTTCGTGGGCATTTTTCTAACCGTGTACTGGACCCTTACAAAAATGGGACAAAGTAAACCAATCCAATGTTATATAGGCTATTCTCGTGAAATGAATCGTAAAATTTTCCTGCATGTCCGCTTTTGTGTATAGGCCTAAGCATAAACACCAATTGCGTGAGCAAGTATCAAGCATAGGCCTATATATAAATATATATTATATATGCATATATACAGTAGGCCTAATAATTATATCAACGTCATCTGCATTAGTATTGTTAAACATAGATATAACTTTGCGCAATTCCTTAGTCTACATAGAAATGGACATTGTTACTTCTACATAGGTCAAACTATCGGCTAGCGTTCTCTATCAGGCCCTAGACACTTGTTATCTTTGCATGGGACATCGAACTAGCATTTCACTATATAAAGTAATCTTTAAACTGTACATTCATTTAACCGTATGAATTTTACTCTATATACTGGATAGACAGAACAAACATGGACACGGTGTCGCTTGTTGCTGTTCTCGTGAGCGCCTTTCTAACGGTGTCTTGCTGGATCTTCAAGAGCATGTTGTCACGGAGATCCAGATTGAGATATCCTCCTGCGATGCCTTCACTTCCGCTGCTTGGATCGATTCCATTCATTGCAGATCGGGCGAACATTCACAAAACATTCGCGGAAAAGGCAAAGCAGCTTGGAAGCGTTTTCAGTTGCTACATAGGATCGAGGTGAGAAAAAGAATGGATATGTAGGGCCTATTTATGTGCGCCTGTTATAGCGCCCCTTCAAGGTTTCCACTCAAAAGCGCTCCCGACTACAGCGCGGACACTGAATCGGAGTTTCACGCCGAAGCGCTCAGCAATTGCTTGGTTGTTTTGTTTGTTTGTATGTGCACTTGTTATAGCGCCTATTCAAGATCGCTACTCAGAGGCGCTCCCGACTACAGCGCGGACACTGCATCGGAGTTTCACGCCAAAGCGCTGAGCAATTGCGAGTGAAGGACTTGCCCAAGGTCCCTACGAGGCGGTTTGAGGTGGATTCGAACCTGCATCCCTCCGGCTGCAAGGTAACGGACATACCCGATACACCACCGAGCCCCACGACTATTGGTAGGCCTATGTCTGACTAATTAAGCCACCAAAATTAAATTCTATGGTACAAAACTATAGTGTTGAGAAAACGGATGCTTCTTGTGTTTCTAATATAAGCTTAGGCAATCTGTTCAACACTCCTTCGTGTTTTAAATTCTTTTCGGAAAATTTCGTTTTTAAAAATTATTGTTTCAATCAACCTTATTTCATTCATTTAGACTGCAATTATTTTTCTTAAATTTTATTTTCGTCTGATTCTCCTACACTGTCTTCGTAGGCACTACTCTCGTGGTCTCCGCTAATTTACGTCATATTGTTCTGCTAAGCGAGGATGTAATAATTATTATGTAATGTCTTCGTATTGATTTTGTTCTCATTAGGTACACAGTGATACTCAACGACAGAAAGTCCATAAGAGAGGCATTCCTTACAAGAGGTTCCGCTTTTTCAGATAGAGCCGAATATTTTATCATGAAGAACTATCTTCACGCGAGATGGAAAGGTAAAGTTGACGCTTCAGCTATGATATCAAAAGCATATTTTAACTGTTAATTAAACAATGGAATTTCGTTGGTCATTTAGAATTCTAAGAATAAAAGTTGAACAATTATTTATTCTAATTATCAAGCTGCAAGATGTTCATTCGGGTAGGCTTACCCTTCAATGACAGGTATGCCAACCCAATGACAGGACTTTTCCCCTGGCATCAATCGCAGTAGGCCGATGTAGGATAATGCATGGAATTTGTCTTATCCTCCATGTGAATATAGATCTGACATTCAATCTGTAAAATAATGGCAGCTTCGCCAACGGTCTTTTTTGCGAATATCATTAATAGATTATTGTCGTAGGCTACACAAAGAAAAGACCGCCCTTGCATGTATAGGCCTATTCTTTTGTCTTAACAGGAATTGTCCACCGCAGCTACGACGCAGAATTCATTCGATACCATCAACGCATTCTCGGAATCTTGAAAGATTTTGGAATGGGACAAATCGGAATGCAACAAAGAATTCAAGGCCAGATTGAAGAACTCATTCCGCTAATAAGAGAAGTCGAAGGAAAGCCGTTCAAACCAGAAGAACCCATAAACCTTTGCGTACTGAACGTCATCTGCTCCACATTGTTTGGCAAGAGAACGTCCCAGACGGATCCGGATTTGAAACGCCTCGTAAGACTCGTGCGCAAGACTACAGCGAATTATCCGACCGTTGTCGATTTGTTTCCAACACTTAGATTTATTCCATATTATCGGAAGCTCATACAGACGACGGTGGCCAACACGAAAGAACAGAAGCAGTTGATCGCAGAGATGATAAGAGCATGCTTAGAAAATGAGACTGTAGAAACCAGTCTCATTGCAGCATTCGTTGAGAAAGTGGGTTCTGAATATGACACAGAACACCTGACGGAATTGGTGAGACAACTGATCTTTGCTGGGTCGGATACTACAACATACACGGTTCTGTGGGCGTTGTTCCTGCTTGCTAACCATCCAGAATTACAGAAACGACTTCATGATGAAATAGATTCAGTCGTTCCTTCACATCGTCTGCCTTCCATTGGTGACGTGGCCATGCTGCCTTTGACGGAAGCAACCATACTGGAATCCATGCGTTTCAAAACTATGGTTCCTTTAGCACTTCCTCACAAGACATCTTGTGACACAGAAGTTGCCGGATACTACATTCCAAAGGACACTGCGGTAAATAAAACTAGGATGTCACCATTTCCGCTAATTATTTCGTAGAGCTTAGCATTCATACTATTTGCAAAACCAAGATGGAGGTTTTAGTGGTCGTGATAAGTAGGGCAAAAGAGTTTTCGGTTTTGCTAAGTTTTGAGATTTGCAGAATCACGCAGGGTTAATAACAATTGTTTTTCCTCATTAATTTATGTTCAGTTGGTCCTTGAATGTTAAAATAAACATTCGAAGCCTGGAGAGAGAGAGAGGAATTGTCGCCTTGGCATTTTTGGACGCTTTCAGACTTTGTAAGAGGTTATCTTTTAGTGTTCGCGTTGCGAATTCTTGAATTTGTTTACAGATTCTTCCGAACATCTACGCGGTGCACATGGAAGAGAATGAGTGGAAAGATCCGGATAATTTTAGACCGGAGAGATTTCTGGACGAATCTGGAGCAGCAGTCGTCGGTCGAGATCGTCTCATGTCATTTTCAATTGGTTTGTTTACAATTGTTGTAATCTCAGAGAACAGTAGCAACTTCACACAAAGCTTATCAACTTTTTCTGTCTTCTTTCGTCAAATCATTATTTTGAGAACTATGCGTTGTTCTTGTCCAATCACCATATTTTATGGAGATTGGACAAGAACAATGTATGGTTCGCGTAAAACATGGGCACAAATGAACCTGACTATCGTTTTTAATTCAATGAGTGCAACGGTCTGTAGATGAGCGCCGACAAGAGATGGTTGGCAGAATGTTGTCAAAATCGTCAACGCAATTAGGTCTATAATAGTTCTACAGAGGCACGCCATGCATAATGATGATGCTGAGTTTAGATCATTTAGGTGTATTGTTGAATGTTGTGTGACTTATACGTTCTGCACAAAACTCTAACAAAGACAGTCTGTTAATTGAGTCACACTGTAGCCTATTACCGGTGGGCTACACTTTCACACGTAGAAATCGAGTTTCCCAAAGTAACTTTGCGTTTGCTAGAGTGATCTAGGCTACTTCGATCGACGTACAGCCACGCTCACCTGCTTCGCTGATGACACGGTTTGCGTCCTGTCCTACAAGCTATGTCTATTCAAATCTGTATATCCTATGGATCAAAATTAATTAAGCCTTTACAGATATCGTTTTCAGATGAATTTTGACGCCTGCAGACATCTATAATATTGCCATCAGATTTAATTGGGGGTGGATGTCGACTCATCCAATGAAATGTAAACCTATAGTGAAGTGGGTCCTTAATACTTTTCTTCTTCCTTTGAGTTTATTCTACTTTTCCTACGAATTTCGATCTATGAGGTTTCGTATGAAGGCCATTGGCGTAGACAAGGGGGTTTCAGGGGTTAAACCCCCCATTGGCTTAGGAAAAAGTTTTCTAACAGGTTATTTATCCACTTAAATAAGAAAAAACATAACAATTGTTTGTAGTAACAATAATTTATTATTTTTCTTACTTTATTCCATTTGTTACTTTAGTCCCTTCTCATTTACTGTAATACTGTTGGGTTGGTGTCAGGAAGGGCATCCGGCCAGGTCATAAAAACCCAAAACCCAATCATAAATTCCTGACTACGCCACTGATAATAATAATAATAATAATAATAATAAAATAATAATAATAATAATAATAATAAATAATAATAATGACGATTTCTATGGCGCCGTAGCACAGCACATTCTGTTACAAGGGCGCCTCTACAAACACAAACACAATCAGTCAGATGTAGGCCTTGATGAAGTCGATGTGTGGGTCTGCGATTGCGATCATGATTATCTAAATGCTATATTATAATGAACGAATTTTTGCTTTTCAGGTAAGCGTTCATGTCTTGGAGAAGGAATTGCACGTCAAGAGGTCTTCATGATTATTTCCAGTCTGGTGCAGCAATTCCATGTCTACCCTACGCTTGGAAAGGACAAAGTGGAATGTCAGGAGAGCACATATATTGCAACTAGACCATCTGCCTTTGAGATAAGACTGGTTCCAAGAAAATACATTAATTCCTAGAAGGAAAAGTCTGCTACAGTTCATATGACATTTTCTTTTTTCAATTGTCAACTCTAGCAGCTACGAAAAGACAAAAATATCGTGCTTTTAATGACGCTTATTGTAAACCCTCACCGGGTAGTTGCTTGATATAAGGACTATAAATAATTCTGATTATAATGCATGTTCTTTAAAACATCTATGGACGTCATTCTGAAAAAAATGCGTTGAAAGTTTTATATACTTTGTTTATTGAATACTTTCGGCTGACGTAAGCCTACCGCATATTGTTGCATGAAATGGGGATGCCCCTTATGTTGTAATAGGCTTAGCCTACTATCAGATTAGGAGGCAATAGAATGAAGTTTTATATTTTTTCTGGAGCTAACACTACAAACGGAACGAAAATGTAGGCCTACTCGTGAGATGAAACGATGGTTAAAAATTCTGAGTTTTTTGGCATTTTCAGTTCCAAGGATTAGGCTAATTTAATTCGATTCAAGAATTTTGTAGATGGAACAAATACCAAATAGTCTAACTTCGTTGCGCCATTTGAACTAATTCAATTTCCGATAGAGCACAAATTTTATTTCAATCATTCAAGTTCGTTTTCACGCAGGTTCTGTTCGTGTTATTCTCATACCAATATTAATTCCAAACAAGTGCGGATACAGAAATTTTAGAGGGGGCCAAAATTTAGGGTCTTGGTCCATGGAAAAAAGTCCGTTCGGGTCGCCGAAAAACCTGATGACCTTTTTTTAGTCATCTGTCTCAAATTTTCCAGAAAAGATACATTTTCGTCCGCCAAAAAACCTGATGACCTTTTTTGGTCATCTGTCTAAAATTTCCCAAAAAGACCTCGTCGTTGAGGACGGACATACGGAGCTACTCACGGTGGGGGGGACCGCGTCAACTTTCCCGGCCAGAATAGCAGGTAAAAATTAAGAAATTTCTAAATGGGGGGGGGGGGCATGGCCATTTTGGCCCCCTGGATCCGCCCCTGATTCCAAAGTAGGCTACATTATTTATATTAGTATTATTAGGCCTACCCTCGTATCACTTCCGATGTAGGCCTGAACAGAGTACCACCTAGTGAGATATGCCCCTTCGAGTGCGCCTGCTGCTACTATACATTCACATCTCTGTAATTTTCACCACGTGAATAAGGTGCATGCAGTGGCGGAGACCTAGGGGGGGACAGGGGGGGACGGTCCCCCCCAATAAAAGTGTTGGGGGGGACGGCCCATGCATTTGTCCCCCCCCCCCCAATGTTTGGCGCAGGTCTCCGCCTATGGGTGCATGTGGCTTATCTTTGAATAGACCTATGTATGGCATTTAACCCTTTAACTACCATGCGCGCCGGATATATCCGGCGGAAAAAATAATTCCTAATCCCATGGGGGCCGCATATATCCGGCAATAGTACGCCGCCTGTCATATAACGTCGGCATGCGCTTTAACGTTGCCTACGGTCACCTACATTAGGCGTATTGATGTGTAGCCTACGTTGAGAAATCGGCATACATTTGTTCTGACTCAGTGTTCCCCAGGTGTCAGCACGACAACATATTGGATCAGACAGTCGATGAAGCATAATGATGAAGCACCTTCGTAATATAAAGTGCTGACAAAGTAATTGAATCTATGGCCAAAATCTTTGCTTCCACGTATCGAAATTATACTGTCAAGTCATATGTGAATGTCTGACTTATTATCTACCTTAGTTTACCAGACAATTCTCAAGTTAGGGTCTAATTTTAAAGCTTTCACATGGGCTCTGTTACACATACGTTAGAGCATACATATACACATGTGTATATATAAACGTATACATACACATACATAAATGTATAAATATACATAAAGACAAGCCATATCCGCTCGTTTAAATTCAAGAAGATTCCATATTAAATATACTGGACCAGGTATATGGAACTCGTTTCCTAATCATGTTCAACAAGCTTCCAGTTTACAAAGGGCAAAGACACTATTGCGCAACTATTTGGTTAATGACTGCAAAGATATTTAACCTTGTAGGCACTTATTTTATTTTATTTTATTTTATTATTGTTTTTGTGTTTGTTTTGCGTTCTTTAGTTAAGTTTACTACATTAATTTTCATCTTATCCTGTTCTTTCTTGCCTATTGTTCAATTCATTATGTCAACCGTCTAGCCATCTGTTAAAATTGATAAGTAATTAGGTGTCCCTGTTAGCGGGATATTCATCCCTTAGGGCCTTCCTTGTTGCCATCCGATTATGTGAAGCATGTTATACTATGTCTATTGTGTATGTTGATGGTTGGTTACAATAAATGAATTGAATTGAATTGAATTGAATTGGATCTCTCACTAATTATCTTCCTTTTATTACCATACAATTCACAAGTTAGGTTCTAATTCTAAAGCATTTGTATGGGTTCTGATACACATACGCTACATGCATACATACACATACATGATACATACATACATACATAACACATACATATATGCATACATACATTCATACATACATGCATACGTACATACACACATACAAGCATACATAACTATATACACAGTTTTACACACACATAAACACACATAAAATTTCCAGATAATTCCTCGGTCTCAGAATTTTTTTATCTCCGGCAGTTAAAGGGTTAATAATCTAGGCTTATGTATATCTATTTGTTCACTGCCTTGCATGCATTGCAGTTAAGTAAGTATTTATATTTTTGCTATTCCGCTTAAAAGTTAATGCCCGAAGTAGGCCTAATAATATGTTATTGAAAATATAAAGTAGGCTAGATAGATAGTGATACAGAGAGACAGGTAGAGAGTACGTGAGGGAGTGCGAGAGGGAGTGCGAGAGGGAGATAAAGATAAACAGAGATTGAGAGCGAAAAGAGAAATGAACAGATAGCAAAAGAGAGATCGTCAAAGAGGTAAATTAGATAAATGATAAATTAGATGAATGAATGAAATGAATGAAATAGATATATGGATGGATGGATGGACGTATAGATGGATTGATAGATGGATAGGTAGTTAGGTACTAGATAGCTGGTTAGGTAGGTAGATAGGTAGGTTAGGTAGCTAGGTAGGTAGCCTATATAGGTAAGTAGATGTGTGGGTGGGTGGGTGGATCGATAGATAGATGGATGGATGGATAATAATAGATAGATAGATAGATAGATAGATAGATAGATAGATAGATAGATAGATAGATAGATAGATAGATAGATAGATGGATGGATGGATGGATGGATGGATGGATGGATGGATGGATGGATGGATGGATGGATGGATGGATGGATGGATGGATGGATGGATGGATGGATGGATGGGTGGATGGATGGATGGATGGATGGATAGATAGATAGATAGATAGATAGATAGATAGATAGATAGATAAATAGATAGATAGAGAGATAGAGAGATAGAGAGATAGAGAGATAGAGAGATGGATGGATGGATGGATAAACAGACAGGCAGGCAGACAGATAGATAGATAGATGGATCTCATAAACCTGTGTATAATTGTATATATATATACATATCGTGCTCAGTGTCTGAGGTTCCCGTCGACCCAAAGATGCTTTGATTTTGGCTTTGGCTTTGTCCGACAAGCCGTTCGTTTTTTGTTTTGATCACTATTAAACTTTAGAGCGCAAATTATATTTTTTATGATATAAAAATTGTATCGACACTCTCCTGCCTCGTCGCCACAGAGTATTATCTTGTGAGTTCGTCCGTGCCTTTGTTCCTTCGGCTGCAAGGTCCAGGTTGGTCAGCAGGGTAGATGTCTTTGCCATATTTGGCAGCGCTTGGCTAGTGAAGTATGAACACTGTGCATGAGTGGCAAATGTAAATGAAAGTGCGACCACGTTTTTAAGCCTTGTGACTCTGGCCGCATGCTCCTTGTTTTCAACGACTTCGTCATTTTGGTCTAAGCTGTATCATCTCACAGGCATGGGCGTAACTTTCCACGGAAAAGTGGTGGTGACTATTCCTCTGCCCACAACTTCTCCCTTCACTTATTTCCCTCGGCTTCCTCTGTCCTTTTCCCCAGATACGAATTTAGTATAAAATCTGGTGAGAACTCTCCCTCTCCATTCTCACTCTTTCCCCCTTTCGTCTCTCTCGCTGGTGCGCTCCATGACCTTTCCGTGCAGTCACGGATTGCTAAATCACTGCTTAAAGCACAGCTCTTTCGCAAATTTTACCCAGATTCCTCCTATTTTATATGTTTGTTGCGATCGCCACTCCAATTCTATATCAACGTATAGTGTGCATTTGCACTGTTTGCTTAGTTGTAGCCTAATTTACATCATGCCAGTCCAGCTGGAAACTTGGAAAACGACGGGTAAGATTGTTAAAATAATTTCGACGGCGGTCCTCTACATACAGCACTTTATAGGCCTATATCAATTTTATTCATTTATTTAAAAGTATAAGCCCCCTGTAAAATTGGATGCAATATCGGGTTCGAAGTTGAACTGATTTTGGCCTCTCCATCCATGTAATATGTAGGGTGAACGTCCCTTTCTTTTTGTAGGCCTATGAGTATTTTTTTATATTTCACATCTGACCAACCAGTCTTAATAGGATGATAGAATATTATTACTGTAGGGGAAGTCGGGGCGAGATGGACCCTTGGGGTATGATGGATCCCGTCAATATAAGGTATATATGATGTCGCCACCTATCGAATGAACTTTAATTATTGTAATACTGTTGGCGCTTTGGTGATTTGACCAAAATAAGCGACCGAAACGACATTATTTCGTTTTTTATGATGAAAAGTTGATTTTCGACCTGCTCGATCTTATTTCAAGAAACAGTTATTTGCTAAGTATTCAATTGCACATTGTCACAGGCTTTTGATGCAAGTATATTTGGTTAAACACCCTTTTCTGCCGTATTAACGATTTCAGTATTGGCAGGATACCCAGTAGATTGAATTTTTAATTGGTGAAAAATTTATACCTTACGCATGGGGGTGAGTTGGATCAGTCACCGACGGGGCAAGACGGACCTTGTGATCCATCTTGCCCCGTTTGTGTGAATTTTTCCTGTGGCTCGAATTTTTTCATCCGATTTCACATGTCAATTAATTTTTATGTTATTATTACTATAACAATAATTTATGGATACAATAATAATGACAATTAACGCGAAAGACATGATTGTAGTGGTCTATCTTGTTCCACCATGGGGGCAAGATGGACCACTAAAATCGCCTAAAATCGAACAAATCTAGTCAAATGTAACTTCTGCGTTATTCTCACTGTTTTACATTACAGACGATCACATTTATGCATAAAATAGAATTCTGCATCTGATCAGAACATGCTATGATGAAAGACTAATGCGTGGGGCATGATTTATTAGATGGGTCCATCTTGCCCCATAGTGGGGGCAAGACGGACCTTTACGACTAAGTTTTTAAATTTAAAAAATCTTTTTATCAAAAAGGGATGCAATTAAATTTGTGTTGCCCTTAGCTAAGGTACTGTATAAGCTACGAGTAGCAAACAAATTTGTGCCCGTGAAGCACGTTTATGGTGTCTCAAACCCAAAAATCCGTTACGGGGTCCGTCTCGCCCCGACTTCCCCTACGTCACATTCCTCCTAAAACCGTCCATGCTCCGACTGTGCCGAAAAGTTTGAGCACTGTCAGCGACGAACTTTAATTTATGTTGTGGTCTTCAGTTGAATAACTTGAATCCAGCCCAAAGAGTATAAGCATCCCACTATACATCCATTCGCGCAATTAGGCCCCTATATCATCTAACAGACAGGCGTTAATCTCGCTCTCCCTTCCCTAAAGTCTGAGTCAACTTTTGCCGGCTTAAGATACGGAGGTACCACCAATGCTATATTGTGAGTATATAATTAGATGATCTCGAATGGTTTGTGAGCCACTGCCTCGGAGCCATAATGACTTATGGGAGGGAATTGCTTCACACTCTATCCCCAGTTTAGGGTGGAAAGGGAATTCCGTCCCTTTCTTTTTTAGGAATTACGTACACGACTGTGGACAGCGAGCACACTATGGATTATTGGCGCTATTGTGATGTTAATCATGAAAAGCCTATTATGTTAGACAGCCAAATGCTTTCATATTAAAAAAATTATTTACCGGACCAAAAAGTGGTGGTGACTGTCACCACCACTTTTAAAAGTGGTGGTGACTGGACACCACCGTCACAATAGAAAGTTACGCCTATGCTCACAGGGCGTTACATTTCTAAAAAAAGAAAATAATAATCAGGTGTTGCTGCTATATTCGAGCAAAGTAATAACATGTTGTCGTCATTCTGAGATTCCAGGTAAACCATTTTCAAATTTGACTAGATTCAGGCCTATGTTCTTATGCATTGGCACAGATACCAGACGAATAAAAAAAACGCATGTAGGCAAATCATTATAGACTATTCTGCTTTGTCGTTACGCACAGTCGTGCATGACGCTGATCAACAGTTCTGACAAGATTTATAACAGATGTGAATTTCGAATCGCTTGTTGATGCTGTCGTGTGCATCTTTCTAACCGTGTACTGGACCCTTACAGGAATGGGACATAGTAGGCTAAACCAATCCAATGTTATTATAGGTTACTCTCGTGAAAATGAATCGTAAAATTTTCCTACAAGTCCGCTTTTGTGTAAGCATAAACACCAATTGCGTAAGCAAATATCAAGCATATATATATATATACATAGGGCCTATATACAGTGGTTCCATGACATTTAAACACACGACAGATAATCACGCGACACCTAAACACAGACACTTAAACACACGGACAGATAAACACACGGACAGATAAACACACGACAGATAAACACACGACAGATAAACACACGGACAGATAATCACGCGATACTTAAACACAGACACTTAAGCACACGACAGATAAACACACGGGCAGATAAACACATGACAGATAAACACACGACAGATAAGCACACGGACAGATAAACACACGGACAGATAAACACACGACAGATATACACACGACAGATTAACACACGACAGATAAACACACGACAGATTAACACACGGACAGATAAACACACGACAGATAAACACACGGACATATAAACACACGACAGATAAACACACGGACAGATAATCACGCTACGTTCAAACACACGAATCATAAACACAAGGACTGTGAACAAACTGTGAACAAAGTTGGTGCACTACAGTGTGCAGTGCCTGACTATATGCAGTGCCTGACTGGTCATCCAAGCTAATTTGAACTTTGTAGGCTACCTTTCCTTGTTATTGTACGAATTTAGTGTATGAGCATCTTTAACAGAATGCGATAGGCCTACTTCGATTGTCACACCGCCGTTGATATATTACGATATGGCTGCACGCTCATAATTATTACGGTATTCTGTTGCATAAATTTTGGCGTTTCAACAAAAGGACGTTCAACAGTAATATACAGAAAGTTTGTGTATATTAAAGTCGTCAGGGAGAATAAGAATGAAGAAATATACAGGCCTATTGGCGTCTCACCAATAGTTGAACAGTAGGCCTAGGCCTATTGTGATTTTATGGCATCATCAGCTGCGACTGAAATGGTTGTTCTTGCTGATGCTCGTATATGTCGTTGTCTTCATCTATCGTGCTTAAGGTGAGTTTACGTGCGTCGTGTTTTTCTGTCATGTGTTTGTATGTCCGTGTGTTTACCTGTCCGTGTGTTCAAGTGTCTGTGTTTAAGTGTCGCGTGATTACATGTATGTGTCGTGTGTTTAAATGTCGGCACACCATATACAGTATGCCTATGATTATATCATCGTCATCTGCATAATTATGGTTATACATAGAAATAACTGCGCAATTCCTTAGTCTACATAAAAATGGACAGTATTGCTTCTACATAGGCCAAATCGTCGGCTAGCCTTCTCCTTCAGGTCGTATTCTATAGACACTGTCTTGTTATCGTTGCATGCGATAATTCGGTCTAGCATTTCACTACATAAAGTTATCGTTAAATTGTACATTCATTAAACTGTGTGATTTTACTTACTGGATATAGACTTAACAAACATGCATACGGTGTCGCTTGTTGCTGTTCTCGCGAGCGTCATTATAACGGTGTCCTTCTGGATCTTCAAGAGCATACTGTCACGGAGATCCCGATTGAGATATCCTCCTGCGATGCCATCACTTCCGCTGCTTGGATCGATTCCATTCATTGCAGATCGGGCGAACATTCACAAAACATTCGCGGAAAAGGCAAAGCAGCTTGGAAGCGTTTTCAGTTGCTACATAGGATCGAGGTGAGAAAAAAATGGAATGATTTTTTCTTCTGTCTCAACTCATCTTCTTGTTATTGGCAGAGATGACATTTTTGGTGTGAAACTACAATACGAGAGAAACACCGATACTTTTGTGCTTCTAAATGCAATTGCTTATGTCATCTAGTGATGGGTCCTATTTCTCTTCAGTCTGTTTCGTACGTGGGAACCGAGTCTGACGACTACTTTGCCTGTTTGTGACCATAATGTTATCAGGTTTGGAGATCAGTTGACGAATGATGACAACACAATCATTTGCCACTTTCCGATTATTGCACTAAGATTTCTCACAAGATGTGTCACCAGAGTGACAAACAGGAATGTAGTGGACGATTCTGCCATTTAGATCATGTCAGATCTAGTCCAGCATTTGATAGTTTCTTAAATAATTAACCACTGCACCTACAGTCATGTAGCTCTTCATTCTTGATGCAGCGATGTCCAGTAACTCTGGATACTTACATGGATAGTCTGTCTTGCCTTGCCTTGTCTTCGACCTTCCTCGGTCCGAGGGTTGGTCGCAGTGGCGGATTTAGGTTTTATTGCATGGGGGGAGTGGCGAGGAGAATTTCAAGAGGACGCCTGTACTTACATGGTTAAAAACAGTAAATTAATTTTAATTCGTCCGATTTAGCCGAATACATCAAACAGAATCAAGAATCAAAAACAGAAACTTTTTAAACTTGTGCACTTGACTACTTTCAAGAGTTACATAAATTTATGTTTAGGCTATATATAACAAATATTTTTAATGTTATTTATTGGATATTGATCCAGGTAAACGTGTATTTTAGCGTCGTAAATTATTCGCTATTGCATAGGTTTCAGCATGGGTCGAGTGCAAGTCGCATTGAGGCGGCCCGTGTAAAAATCTGTCTAAAGTTCTGTGACACTATGGCAAGGGAATGAAAATTTATAGTGAAAAAATGGATTTTCGCCCCCCACCCACCATGGAGACCAGGGTGTGTGGGGGGGGCGAAAACCCATTTTCCCTGGCCCCATGGTGGTAGAGATTCGCCAACCCCTCCACCGGGTACTTCTGATGACCCTCTGTCTAGGTACAAAGTTTCGGATGAATTGCTGAGTCTTAGCGAATTTTGGGGGGTTCGCCCCACCCTGCCCCTATGGTGGTAGAAAATCGCCAACCCATCGTTGGGGTGTCTCCTGCCGAGTCCTACACAGTAGTGAAGGTTTGGAGTGAAAAGCTCAAAAACTGTGGAAATGCATCCCGGTCAAACAGACAGAATCTTCTCTTTATTTATATAGATTGACAAATTATGTACCTGTTGCCATCTGTTTTTCTTCTAGTCTATTCGTCATTACTCATTAGGCTACTTAATATTAATTAACAATAAATTAAGTATGATTAATTGATTATTAATAATTAAGCTATTGTTAATTAGGCCTTCTAATTATAAGTCTGATCTACTCAGATTTATTCATTCATAATCCCAAATTTCCATGTTAAATTCCTACAAAAATTCTTACTCTCCGAGTAACGATTACCTTTCAATTATATAAATCAGATGTCAAATTTAGATCGTTGAAAGAATTAAAATATTCAACCAAACATCTGCAGAAAATTAACACTTGACGAGGAACTGCCAGGAACAGCAAGCAGACGATAGGTCAGGGTTGTTTACGATATCCGGTTTAATAAAACATCATTTATTTAATATAAATTTGTATAACGGCAAGTTGAATTTTTTCATATACGCCAGTGATTCCCAACCTTTTTTGGCTTGCGGCACGCTAAGAAAGAACAAAAAATTTCGCGGCACACTTGATAATAAGTACTTTTTAAAAATCTATTTGTCACTGATGGGCTATTTAATAATATCCTAATTTTAATGTTCTTATTGTCTAATAATAGGCTACTCTAGTGAGTCTATAGTCAGTCAGCGGATCAAATTGAAACGAGGCTCCAGAGATGACAATCATAATTGCATTTCATAGTTGGTTCTAAGAAGTCTCTCCCTCTTTTCACACTTGATTTCAGTTCATGCTGAAAATCTAAATTCACAAAATCATGAAGATGCAAATGGCAGAAGAATTTTGACTACTCGTGAATTGATCGAAGGATATGATTTTTGAATGGAAAGCCAAAACTCGTCCAAACTCTTTTCGAAAATGTTGTCTCATATAAATTTGTCATTCGTAAATCAATGCATGCTGTTCTTCATCTTCGGTTGTAAGATTTGTTGTTTTGTCGGTTACGAATAGACTTATTACAAAGACAAAATTGTTGATTGCAAGCAAAGGGAAGTAGCCTAATGTTGTACTGCTGGTTGTAGGTCTATCAATGTGTTTAGTATCAGCTAGGTGCAATTCTGTTTTTTAACTGAGATTAATTGACCGTGCATGGGAAAACAATCAAGATTTCCTTGGAGATCTTAATCTGCTACAGTGCGAGAGATTAAGACTAACTGCATGGTCTAAGCTTTGATGTTGCAGGGATGATGCTTATGGATGTTTTGTTTGGAATCATTATAAATGAACAACATACAATTTTATTATTAGAGTTTTCCCGCGGCACACTTGCAAAGCTCTCGCGGCACACTAGTGAGCCGCGGCACACAGGTTGGGAATCACTGCCTTAGTGTCTCTCAAAATGGCGCTACTATGTTTTAAAAATTGCAATTGCTGTCACAAATATCTTGCATTTGTCTTCATTTTGCCTTTATTAGGTACACAGTGATACTAAACGACAGGGAGTCTATAAGAGAAGCCTTCCTTAGAAAAGCTTCTGCTTGCTCAGATAGAGAGGAAAATTTCATCATGAAAACCTATTTGCACCCAAAATGGAAAGGTAAAGTTGACATTTCAGAAGAAATAACAGGAAGTATTTTTGGTAGGCCTATTATTGAAAATTGGAATTTTATTGATTCGCATGATTTTTTCAGGTTCGGAGATTATGGTTATCAAGCACATTTAGCCTTGCCTTACCCAGTTGATTTCTAATCCAGTAAGCATGCTAATCTGGGGGATTTATCTTGCCTTTCATTTGAATATTATCTGCCACCCAATCTCTAGTAGGCCTATATACCAATGACAATTTACGTCAAAAATCATATATTTGTGAATTTCATTTGTCTACGAAGAATTTGCAGCTCGACTATTTTTGTGTTTCTTTACAAGGAATCGTTCATCACAGCTACGATGCAGAATTCATTCGACACCATCAACACATTCTCGGCATCTTGAAAGAGTTTGGGATGGGACAAATCGGAATGCAACAAAGAATTCAAGACCAAATTGAAGAACTTGTGATGCGAATTAGAGGAGTCGAAGGAAGGGTCTTCAATCCGGCAGAAACAATAAACCTCTGCATCTTGAACACCATCTGTTCGACATTGTTTGGCAAGAAAACTCCACAGTCGAATCCAGACTTGGAACGACTTTCGAGGATCGTACACAGAACGACGGCTAGTTACCCGACTGTTGTCGACTTGTTTCCACCTCTTAGATTTATTCCATATTATCGGAAATGCATACGCGAGACCGTACTATCCATGAAAGAACAGAAGCAGTTGATATCGGATATGATAAGAACATGCTTGGAAAGTGAGACTGCAGAAAGCAGTATCGTTGCAGCCTTCGTTGAGAAAGAGGGTCCGGAATGCGACCGAGGAAATTTGACGGAATTGGTGAGACAACTGATATTTGCTGGCTCGGATACTACAACATTTACGGTTCTGTGGGCGTTGTTCTTGCTTGCTAACCATCGAGAATTGCAGAAACGACTTCATGATGAGTTGGATTCGGTCGTTCCTTCACACCGTCTGCCTTCCATTGGTGACGTGGCCATGTTGCCTTTGACGGAAGCAACCGTACTGGAATCCATGCGTTTCAAAACTATGGTTCCTTTGGCACTTCCTCACAAGACGTCTTGTGATACAGAGGTTGCCGGATACTACATTCCAAAGGACACCACGGTAAATATTAGCATGTCAGGCAAAGCTCTTCTGGTAAAATTTATCATTGTTCGTATGGTTTTATGTTCAGAATGCTGTATTGACAAATACGGAAGTTCTGGTGGTTGCCATAAAATGGTCATTGCTTTTGCTCAGCTGTGAAACTTGTAGTAGCCCAGGGGCGGATCCAGGGGGCCAATCCGGCCATGGCCCCCATTTCAGAATTTTTTTATTTTTGACCAGCTATTTTGCTTGGAAAGTAGACGTGGCCCCCAGAGTAGTTCCGTAGGACTTTGGCCCCCTTCGAAAATTTCTGTATCCGCCCTTGTAGTAGCCTATACTACGATATACAAGCAATTTAATACAGATCTATGTAATTTAATTAGGAATATTTTCCAAGTTAACCTACGAGGTTTTGTAAAGATATGTTCTCCTTTTCATTATTAAAATAAAAACAATAAGTGTGGAAGCTGAATAGTCACCCAGACTTTTCCCCGAACTTTGTGATATCTTTTAGTGCGAATGTAGCGGAGTTTTTGAATGCGTTAACAGATTCTGCCGAACCTCTATGCCGTGCACATGGATGAGAATGAGTGGAAAGATCCAGATGAATTCAGACCGGAGAGATTTCTGGACGAATCTGGAGCAGCAGTGGTTGGACGAAATCGTCTTATGTCATTTTCTATTGGTTTGTAAATCTATTCATTCATTCATTCATTCATTCATTCATTCATTCGTTCATATATCTATCTAGCGCCTATTCAAGAAAACTACTCAGAGGCGCTCTCGACTCTAGTACCGCCAAACAGAACAGTTTTTAAGTGCTCATAGAATGTGTCAGAGTTGATCTAGTGAACAGACGTAGCTCAAGTGGGAGGGAATTCTATACCACCGGGCCAACTACAGAAAAGCACGACTCTGCATGATGGAGGTACGTACGAACGGGACTGAGAGAACTCCCCTTCTATCAGCCGAGTGTAGGGGTCGACCAGTCCCGAAAACTTCACACAGGACAACACAGATCAAGTAGGTAAGCTGGAGCAAGACCAAAGCTGGCATCGCCATATCAAGGAAGACTCTGTATTCAATGCGCTGACGGACAGGGAGCTTGTCATCTCAGAGAACAGCATCACTTTCATTAAGTTTCCTGCTCTCTAATAATATAATAATAATAACTATAATAATAATAATCTATTCGTGTGTGTAAATATTTGCCTGGTCCGCACTTCACAGTCACTGTTTACATTTCAATTATTGTTCACTAAATGCTTAGCATTCAATAAACGATGGCATCTTTAGGGTGCCACTTAAAATTATACCATTGAAGCAGAGAGTTTGAGAATTGCATATAGAAGACTAATTGAGGGGTCAGAAGTTGATATATGTGGAGTTGGATGTGTGCATTGAAGACTTTATTAAGGGTCCTAAGGAAAGACCAGAGGGTTGAACCTCCATAACCAAAAGGTATTCTCGCCCTGCAAATCAGTTCCAGATTTTGGAGTATATAGTAGATCTAGGCTTATGCGTTGATAAGCGCACCGAACAATGATGCGGAGGTTGGAAGAAAAGAACTAACGGTTCCCGCTCAACATGGACATGACCAAATCTGAGAAGGAGGAGGAGGAAGAGAATGAGGAGGAGGAGGAGTAGGAGGAGGTGTAAGAGGAGGTAGAGGTGAGGAAGGTAGAGGGGAGGAGGTGCAGCGATGGTAGGCAGTCATGCGGCGCACTTGTCTGTGTAGCTTATTATTCTTTTATAGGCCTATTTACTTTCTTTGAGGTTATTCTCCGTTTTTGTACGACAAATGTTGATCTATGAGGATTTGTATAAATGAAGCCATAAAGACGTGGGCAACATAATTATTTTTAGTTTGCGATTACGATGATAAAAATCTAAATAGAGTAATATGTAAAAATGAGTGAATGTTGGTTTTCAGGTAAGCGTTCGTGTACTGCAGAAGGCATCGCACGGCCACAGGTCTTCATGATCATTTCCAGTCTGGTGCAGCAATTCGACGTCTACCCTGCGCTTGGAAAGGACAAAGTGGAATGCCAGGAGAGCACCTATATTGTGAACAGACCATCTGCCTTCGAGATAAGAATGGTTCCAAGAGAAAGAATTTTCCCATAGAAGAGAAATTCTGTTCTACTCTTCATGACGTTTTCCATATAGGCCTATGTAGCCTATAATGTCCATCGCATCGAAAGGTTCCTGGGACGTGTCAGACGAGCTGGATTCCTCCCCTCAGACTCCCCAAAAGCAGACATTATGGCTGAGACTGCTGATGCTGCCCTCTTCAAAGCTATAGTTAAAGACAAAGATCATGTTCTTCATAATTTTCTTTTAGACGTCCTGGTAAATACAACCTGCGCCCTAGGCCGCATCCAATTGAACTAACCAATAAAAGCAATAAAAATTTCATAACACGGATGCTGTATACAAATGTTTATTAGAGATCCTCGGTGGTCGAGTGGGTTGGTAGCCCGCTCGCCGCGCCGGCGGCCCGAGTTCGATTCCCGGTCGGTCAGAGATTAATTTCTCGGATCTTTACTGCGGGTGGCTCGGTCGCAATATAAACGTGGAGTAGCGGTGGTGAAGGATCTCACCCTCAGGGTCGAAGCCATAACACAGCCGCTATATAAATATGCGATTACATTTACATTTATTAGGCTTTATTCGCTGCTCCTTTGTGCTTGTTAACTGTCGCGTTATGTCGACTGGTTATTCTGTCAATCATAGATTGAGTATTCGCATATTACGAATATTAAGATTTTCAAATATTCACGAATATTAACGAATATTAAAACTGCCAACGAATATTATATTCGTAAAACATTATGTTCTTTCAGGAAATTCTTTATTCTTAATTTTTATTTTGTTATTTAATGAAAATGTTTAACTTTTACTGAATGAATTGTACAAAATTGAATCAGCCTACGCACAGACCTATATCAGTAAGTTACAATAACTTTAATAGATTTATTGTTACAAACTTCCAGGTCTCTGCTGGGTCTGGCCAATATGGCCATGAGGCATTCATAGGCACTCTATTACATTCGATACTTAATGTTAGTCACTTTGTCTGACTTCTGACCATCCTCCCCAACTGAAGAGAGGCAGAGCCACCGATGGCAGTTAGCAAGTAGCAGCAATAGTCTAGGCTAAATTAGAAATAAACTTTAACTGCCTATATAGTAACTGCAAATTGATAAAGCAGTTTTATATCAGTGTAGTAGGATGAGTAAATATAAATGCCAACGAAGGATATAATAGGTGCCAGATTACAAGCAAAATTATCCCGATCTCACCATATTAAGCGCATTGCTTATTTTAATTCAGCCTTGCCCTGAATGCGGGCGAATGTCATGGAGACATACAGAAACTTAATCTGCTTTACCGGGTAACATTGCGGTTTCGATGGTTCACCTTAATCCGTTAACGAATATTTACGAATATTTACGAATATTAAAAAATCTTAATATTCACGAATATTTACGAATATTAAACCCAAAAGTCACGAATACTCAATCTATGCTGTCAATTAAACGAATATTATATATTATATCTGACCAACATTTCGCTTAATGGTCAGCATTAGAGAAGCACCCAACTATTTGAACTAAAATAGGTCGATTTACTTTTATTCATTCTTTAGCTCATTTAAAGGTCGCAACCGTATTTCATGCCGTTACTTTTATCACCGTTCTTCTTTTAGTTTCTCTAAAAGCGCTTTGTCAATGTCCTAAAAACATTTGTGCTCTGGAAATGCTCTGGTTGATTCGCTCATACTTAAATTGCAGCAATTTTATCGTATTACCGTATGCAGGGAAGCGTTCGTGTATTGGAGAAGGTCTTGCTCGTCCAGATATTATTCTCTTCGTCTCTTGTCTTGTTCAACAATTTAAGATATGTCCTCCAGACACAGAATCAAATAGACTGCGTGGAAAATGGCAGAGTGGTGGTAGGCCTACATGGTGAGATCTGCACCTTTCAAGATGCGAATGATACTCAGAAGACAGGAATGAAGACATTAGAGAAGTGTCTTGTCTGTGTGGAAGATATGCTTATTGTCAATAATTATTATTGTCAACTATTATAGGTATAAATAACATTCTTGAGGCTTAAATGTTTAGCAACATTTATTTTGAAAACTATATGAATTGTGTTTTTGTGTCGAATAAAAACTTACATTCTGCATTGCCAGAATCTAAGGCAGTGCTGCAAGAAATATTAAACTTAGAAGCCCATATTAATTGGGCTGCAATTTAAACATTATTTCTAATTTCATGTTTATTAGTGAAGCATTGTACAACTTGAACTATTAATTTAAGCTGTGAGCTCAAACGATTGTGAAATGTGCTGTTCTTAATTGTGTATATGTAGACATTGTTAGTTAATCAAAATGTCTTCTATTGAAAAATATTAATATTGTACTGTTGTAGAGTCGCGATGTAAAATATCGAAATAAAAATTAATGTTGTAAAGGGAAAAAATGTAAAATTGACGGATACCCACCATGCAGTTTCAGTTGCATGACGCTACAGTCAAGTACATTGTACTTCGTCAAAATTGATCAGCTGGTGATCATGCCAGGTGATCTATAAAATGACAGTCTTGTCGGAGATGCGTAGAGAAGTCGGCCTATAAACCTAATCCATAGCGTCATTGCCATTGCCCACAGTTACGTCTAAACGAGCAGCGTTTAAACTACGTACCCAAGGATTCTATATTACAGGATAGGTTACTTGAGAACATTTTGTGGACCTGATTTCACTCTTAGCAACAGGTGGCGCTCCACTTAAAATTCCGTTTCAATCGCTAAATATAATGTTTTGAATCTCCAAAGGTATTTGTTTACTTTGCAAACATAATTAGTCGTCAATCTGTTTTCATAGATGTAACTAATTGAATGCCTTTATTTTGTAAATAAGATTTGAAATTTTCCGGAACTCCTATTATCGCCCAAAAACCGGTACAAGGCGGCTAAAGAAGAAGAAACCAGTCCTCTGTATAGAGTCCTTGCTACGTACCATAGCAAAGTGTACGAAGAAGCAACGAAAGCCACGTACTTCGGTAGGAGCGCTGGCCACGCGTCTCACGCGGCTCCGGGGAAGAGAGCGTGCGGACCGAGGTTGACTTCCTAAAGGTGACTTGTTTAAGATATTTTAAATCTCGGTTAACACGGTCAGTACTTGAGAGCCTAAATGGTGTGGCGTCCAATCAAATGAGGAGCGGTGGTGAAGGATTTCATCCGATAAATTCATTAAAAAATGAACATTGTCGAAGTCTTAATATACGAACAACAGACCCATATAAAATTCGAGTACATTTACACTAAAGTCTTGTTTTACACGCAGGGCCGGATTTGAACAGAGTGAGGCCCTAAGCAATTTCAATTATGAGGCCCCACTTAAGGATAAATACAGACAAAATGCACATTTCTAGATCTAAGTTTATTCCTAATGCATATTGCGCCAGTGATCCATGTTTGATCAACTACAGTACTGTTAGTCTTTATAACGAGTAAAATTGTAATTGATAGGCCTACAGTAGTTTTATTCCAGTTTTTTATGGTAGGCTACACATAGCCTACTAGAAATCACAAATAAATTTTACATCAACTTTTCCTGCATTGCTGCATCGCATAATCTGCGATAATGTCATCAAAAGGAATTTTGCGTAGTTGTTTGCATTCGATGAAAAGCAAGCTCAATGAGCAGATCGAGTTTATTCTGGTGCATCGTGGAGCGAAGTTCGCTTTTTTATGCGCTTGAGCTGCGAGATCAGTGCAATTTGCTAGGCCTACCATTAGATTCAGAAACATACGAAGCACCACTTCAAGGTTAGGAAAATCGCTTTTGATGCCGTCCTTGACAATGATGTCATACAAATCTTGATGACAGTAGCCTATTTCCTTAAATTCACCATTTCTCCAGTTGGATTGGAAGCTTTTGTTTAGGAGGAATTATTTTTTATCAATATCACTTAATTCTGTTTAATTAGAAATGATTATTTTTGAATCCAACTTCGATTTCAGCGAGATTGTTTTTAAATCTCATTTCCATTTTAGTAAAAATTATTTTTATGAATCCGACCTCTATGTTGCAAGAATTATTTTCGTCAATTCGACTTGTATCTGATAAACACTGAGACGGTGAAAACGTGACACCCATGCAATGGCGAATAATAATATTATATACGCTAAAATGCACTTTTACCATCGATCAAACATTCAAAAAACGTGTTCTTCCTCACTTTCCGCATTAAACAATAATGTATCGGTTGTCGCAGGTTCTTACCAGACGAAATATAAAATCGATGAGACGCAACTTCACGCAAGCGTTCAACTTAATTATTAAAGAACTGAGACTAAGAGCAAGTGCGTTCGATCTTACGCATTAGCCGCATCAATTCCTACTAAAAAGTAAGATAAAATGATTGATTATAATCAATCGTGAACTAAAGAAAAAATCAGTGGCTTATAATTTATTATAAGTTATAATTAATTTTATAAGCCACTGATTTTTTTTCTTTAGTTCACTTTTGGAGGCCCCCAGATTCCGGAGGCCCTAAGCACGGGCTTAGTTGGCTTACATGTAAATCCGGCCCTGTTTACACGACACTAACTTTCAGAGCGTCTAACCGGATCCCATGCGTGATTTTATGAACGATAGCTAACTGCGGCTTGTGTCGCCTCCTACGGATTGCTAAATGAAAAATAACTGTAGCGACATCCAGGGGCTTCTATCCCCCCTAAACAACCGGGCGCAATCCATTTTCTTCCCCCCCTTTTCTGGACCGGCCTTCCTCTATGTATGCAATATAATGTAATCTAGCGCATGCCCTCCTCTAGTGTGGGAATGAAGGTTTGTTTGGAGAGGGACAAACGAGCATCCAGCAGACGATCGCCTAAGCATGTGTAGCGCCGAGAAGGGACCTGGTATGGGGAGGGAATGTGCCCCTCCCCATAAGAAATTTTGCGATTTCCGCATTGCAATTTTCGCATTTTAAGCTGTCCTCTTAGCAAAATTACTCTATTGTTTCAGTGGAGGAATTGCTGCCAAAATTGGGCAGCCATATGTTTTGCGCCTCTGATCAGTGTGCACTCGAGAGGCGTTACATAAATTTTCAGAGCACAATGCAATACAATAAAATGCAATGTAGGTCCTACATTGTAATCTCACGTAATAATTATGATGTTGCTTTACTAAGTGTTCAAGGACCAAATTTGACTGTCTGAAATTTGAAAGATAACTTTGGAGAGAAGCCATCGATATGCATTTAGTTGTGCAAAATAGTATTTGTATTAACATTATTTTTCAATTATAATATGATTGTATTAGCCTATTTATTAAAAATAGTAAAAACATAATTATAATCATGTACCGGTAATAGGAATTTTTTTATAGTAGGCTATATTATAGCCGTTATAGCAGTTCATGTAATTCCAAAATGCAGATAGGAGGCCTAGCTAAAAACTCGAAGTGTATAAAGTGTATAAATTTTGCTAAAAACTATTAGGCCTACCATTTTGTCCAAATTTATATGGAGGGGAAGTATTTCTTGGGGGAATATTCTTATGCTATCTTCCTTTAGTGATGCCTACATTGCCTAGATTGAACGCTGCCCTCCATGTCCGACCTTCCCCCCAACCGACGTGAATTTTGGCTGTCTTCTTATTCCCCCCCCTATTTTTCACTGGGCGCAAGCTGCGCCCGCCATGTATAGGGATAGAAGCCCCTGGCGACATCTACCGAGATTGTAACTGCAAATATAACACATTATGATGACAACGTCTATCGTAAATTGCTTAACCGCTTTAGGCTACATGTCTGCAAAACGATTCTGACTGCTGTCGCGATGGCCCTGGTCACACTCTTTCTCTAGCTGCTAGGTTGAGGTGAAAAGTTCCGAAACTGCGCGAATGTCTGAAAATAGCGAAATTTCGGCTTTTCGCACGCACGCAGGCCCCGCGGTAAGGATTCACCAACTTCTCCGCTGGGTGTACTGGTCAATAACTGCGAAGCTGTGGGCGTATAAATACACTTATACAGCCACAGCCGCATTCTCCTTTCCTGTGGTTTCTGCACTAAGGCTAAGCGAGCCTCTGAGTAACTTAGGTAATTATTCTGAGAGCGGCGAGAATGCCGTCGATATGACGTCATGACGCCTGCTAGGCAATGGAGTCGTTACAGTTAACGTTGCAACGTGAATGGCTTTTAAATCTGTAGACGCTTACGGCATGAAATTTAAACTTCCACAACTCGGGATTTAAAGTGAATTGAGATCCGAAAATAGACGCGTTGACCTACAAATGTGGGCAAGAGTGATTTAAAATAATTTAGTCAACCGAAACTCAGCAGTTTCAAAGCATTTCTTGGGACATAATACATACAAACAGAGGACTTCGCTTTATATTTTAGATGTATACATGATACATAATATTATATATATTTATTAGGGTGATTCACATTACCATGGAGAAAAAATAATTTCTTCTGATTGTTTGACATGGTTGATAATTTTGTTCCTTTAGTCTTAGTGAACATTGCATCAAAATTTTATTGCAATATATGAATGTTTAGAGGTAGCTCAATGACCTTGAAATCTGAGATGGGGTCTATATGAAGAAATCAATGCAATTGTCATTGTCGAGACACTCGAATGCAACATTTCCAATTAGATTAAGCTGTAATCCTGTAAGTTGAAAGTATGTACATAGGCCATACATTAATAATTAATTCTTATTTTCTTGTGATCCCTAAAAAACCTGCTGAATTGTAATATTTGTTTTGACTAGTGACGAAATTGATACGAAGTAGGAATAAGTTTACATAATCTATGAAAGTATAAATGCATGGATATTTCTGTCTAGACATTGTGCTCAGACAGTTTGATATGAATAATCAATAGCATTTTTATACACATTATTCTGAAATAAAAAACAAATCAATTATTTGGCAACCAGAACCAGAACAACAAATCAAATCAAGCATCAAGGAAACAAAGTTAACAAAAATAATATACTAAAGCCGTGCTTAAGGAATGATGCTAATAGTTTCAATTTGGTTGCACAGGAGACTCGGAAAGGGTCTTGCAATCCCACTAGGTGGGCCCCTGGGCAGTGATACCATGGTGAATGGTGATGATGGCCATTAAGTTGCCATAGAGTGGTCTTGACATAAGATATAGTGAGACAAACCAACTTTAAGAAGAAGACAGCAAACACCTTAACTAAAAGCACGGTTACATAATTCGAAAAGCATAGGGCCTTTAGCAAAGTATGAGGCACAAAGTCACTGGAATCTTATTTTTTATATTGCAAATCAGAACATGAGCATGTTCTTAAAATTGAAGAATGTAAATTTTTTGCATATCAGCAAGAATTTCGAAAGATTGAGCATGGATCTTCGTAAGATGGAGGCAAGGGTTACAAAGCATAAGATGACACAATAAGAGCCTGATTGAATCAGGAAATGCTAAAGAAATCTGCTGAAGTAACCATGCAGGCAACTAGAGATTTCAATAGCGGCGACCGGGATGATGACGAAGAGGGCAGTGATGATTACGAGGGAAACATGAATTGACTGCATAACAGCTGAATACTCTCCCTGAAGGTTTACATGAAGATACAGTATAGAGAGAAAAACTTTGCATTCATCAAGGCAGAATGTATCTTGGGCCTCTTGGCTGACATGCACTTCTCAAACAAGAAGTTCACTAGGCCTATACTGATAAAGCAGATTATGGAAGTAGGCCATTGCCATTCTCAACTGTTCACTGCAAGCAATCAATTGTCAGCAAGATGAGGAGGTGATGATTCTAGCAGAGACGGTTGCTAGTGATGGAGTGTGTCATCTTAGATAACCAGGTGCATATGACACATGAATGGAATTTGTCACTTATTGTTTCGAGACCAATCTTTATAGAGTTCACATTTAATTGACAGTCTCTAAATTTAGAAATTTCACAGAATTCTGTTTCTCTGCAAGCCATATAAACGAGGAGTGAGCATGGGAGCATGAAAGCACTGGTCCGTTGGAATCTGATACACCTGTTATTGACTGGCAGTTCTATAGGGTTATTGTACAAGCTGATCAGGCAGTGGATTACTGCTGAGAATATTAAATCTTTTTAGTTCACAGAATGCTGTGAATAAATATCTTTTTTCCCTGGACTATTTTAGTCAATAATGACCCTATGTATTGCTCTATTCAACTTCATTTTGTGTGTAAAATCTCACATGGCTATTCTTTCAGTTTGTAGCTTCAATGCGAATATATGTGGAAACTTTGGGCTCATTGAGCTAGCTCTAAAATACATTTGGCATTGAAATGTCTTATACACAATTTATTCTGGGTCCAAAAGGAACAAAACTAGCAACCATGCTCATTGAAATTCGAAAATAATTTTTTTTAATCACCCTAATATTTATATATATATATATAGGGCAAGAACCTTAATGGTCTGCTCTTAGCCTTGTAACCTTGTTGTCCAAAATGAGCCAACACGTCTCACCCACGCGAACTGCATGCATAGCTTACATGCGACCTGGACCGTTCTTATAACTATGCCTGTAGTATACTAATCTAAACAAATAATATTACATGTAGGCCTTGACTATAGAAAGCTGAAGCTCTGTAGGGCGTTTATATCCCAACGGTTAACGTGATGGGATCATGAGGACGATGAACTTAAGCAGACATTGCAGACATGGAAAAACGATATCATGGAAGCTTCCGTGTTGGTTGACTATAGGCCCACTCTGTGGGGCGCGGCGGTGTAGGGGTATGTTCGGTGCCTTGGAGTCGGAAGGCTTGGGGGTTTGAATCCACCTCAAGCCACCGCGTAGTGACCCTCAGCAAGTCCTTCACTCGCAATCGCTCTTGCGCTTCATGAAGCTCTGAATCTGTGTCCGCGCTGTAATCGGGAGCGCTTTCGACTAAATCTTGATTGGCCGGTATATCAAGTGCTCATACATGCATAGGCCAACTTGCACGCTAACCAGACATAATCCTGAGCAGTTATATAAGAGAACTTGGGATGTAGAAGCGAACACTTAAATGACACAAATGTCATATGTACGCATAATAACGCATTGTTCTATTTATAGAAACTCCTGATGATTTCAGAGAAACTGGAGCCAACTATTTAATTTCATTGTCATATTCGTGTTCAGCACCCTAAAATTTGTTGGAAATTGCAAATTTCATGTAAGAGGCAAAACTTTCATGAAAATTTGTTCTCCAGTGTGACAAAACTATTTGAAGCCGATCCGGCTGACAGCTCATTTACCATTAACAAAACCGTCACCGCGCTTTTAATGAATGGATTATTGCATGAGAACGCATTAATATTGTGAAGATACTACACTGTTAGGCATGCCTAAAAACCTAAAACACTTGAGCGCTTTTTACAAACGCAATGCAGGATAGGATTCTGCTAACCCTTCCCATTTTATGTGGGTACGATTTCCATGAAACTAGGCTATATGACCACAAATCAGCAGAAATAAACAGATCAAGATGACCTATTTGTTAAAAAAAACTTGTGCACAAGGAAAGTAGTAGAAAGTACTGTGGGAAGTATACTTCCGATGTCCAGGGTTAATTTTTTTGCGTCTAGAAAAGCAACTGGAAGACCAGGATCTGGTTGTTGGACCGGGGTCTCGGTGACTTAGAAGTTAGACCTATTTTGGCTCCTGATGGCGTGTGAAAAAACGCGATCCTACCAGTATCATGTGCCTGATTCCCCGAAAATGTCACTTCAGACGTTTTGAGCTTGCTGGAAATAGACGACTCATGGTCATAATCGGAAGCATTTTTTTCACAATCGATCAATGTTATAAGTAACCTCTGCAGGTGATGTAAAATCATGTGCCCGACCATTATTTTGTGCTTACTCATAGAGAGATCGAAGTACAGTCGGGTGAGAGAAACTGGCGCAAGAAATTTGCGACCCGTGGATATAGCGCATGCAGGAAATCTCGCCATTGTAGTCAAATTTATAGCTGTGAGCTTTGAAAAGGACCCTCTTAGCCCAACGGCACTGTAGGACTAAAGTGCAATAGGCTATAGTAAGCAGAAACTACCACACTTGACGTGTGTTAGGAAATTTGAATGCTTTTATCATGCTGCAGCATGGTGCAAGAAGCTTGTGGCACGTGATAGAGCGAAATAATTAATTGTTAGAAAACTTGAACACATTTTTTATCATGATTGAATACTTTTTTTATCATGTGAACACATTTTTTATCATGTGAACACATAGGCCATGTCAAAACTCGGAAATTAGGCCTACGATACTTTGGTCATATCCTGCGACAGCAGGACAATATTGAAAATAGTGTCATGACGGGACTGGTGGAGGGTGTTTGTAGCCGCGGTAGACCTAGAATATGCTGGCTCGATAACATCAGGTTGTGGACCGGTCTATCGGGAGCGGCGCTATTGAGGACCGTAAAGGACAGATCTTGCTGGTGTAGCCTACATTGGTCCGCTCATGCAGCCAACCGTCGCGAAGCGACGTCGGCGTTATGACAGGACATGACACATTTTTATCATGCGAACACATTTTTTTTATCTTGATTGAATGCGTGAATTCGCTTGCTGAACTTACTGTCTAACCAACCACTCTACTCTGCTTTTCGCAGAGTCAAGCCCAAGAAAGACAACCAAGAACAACTATTTATAATATCGGTGTCTGAAGTAATAAAAAAAACTCCAATCTACGTTTGTTACGACAAACATAAACTCGTGACTTGTTGAAACTCGAAACACGGTATGTTTGTATTGATTCGACACTTTGGTCTATTTATAAGTAACGCGGAAACCGAATACATGTTGCTTACAAACAACAAATGACCCTATTTTCTAGAACAGTTGTTGAGAACTGGTCCTCTCATTCATTGGTCTTAATGTTACCCGTCTGCTTATGATAACTAGGGTCTGAGGTCAGAAACAGAAGACGTCTCTGTAGACTACACTGCTACACTGGACCCAAATTTCTGTCCAATACATACCTCACGATACCGACCCCATTCATTGGACGTTGAACGTGCGTGTGTTGACTATAGTAAGGCCTTTGACTGGGCACGACCTAAAGTTTCTGTATATAAGCATGCAATTGACGAATGTGTGGCATTCAATGGATGTGTAACCTGGACCTTTGGTAGTCTTATAAAGACGGTATACATCCGAATAGAGACTTTGTTTGTTGACCGGCTGACATCTTCTAAAGGCGTCACATAGTATAAAGATATTCAACTTGTCAGATTACACTTGGACAGACAGAGGAGAAGAGAAACTCGGTTAAAGAACTACAGGAAGAAAAGAGTTCTCACTGCCTTAACTACATCGACTCACCGTTCTGGTAAAGACTTTTAGCAATTATTGAATTTCAGTTTACTTATTCATCATATTGCAATTGCCCAAACTGCGTTACGCTTAAGGATAAGGTAAGGTATGGGAAGGAAATTCAGCAAGAAAAATAAGATAAGGTAGAGGCTTCATTTCAATGTGGAGGAAATCGTAATCGTAATCGTAATCTCCAAATTTCTAAAGCGCCACTCGAAAGCCAAGCGCGGGGCACCAGCTTATTCACGAGCGCTGCGTTGAGTCAGAAGGGTTGTCCGCGAGAGTATAGTCCGTGGTGGTTTGGGTAGAAAGAGAAATAGAGAGATAAGCCAGAATAAGGCAAGACAGTACGGCGTACATAGGTGACATATTATTTTACTTATTTGTGAGTTATAAATTCTACTTCATAAAAATCTGCATCAGGGAGTTATATAGAGTATGGTTTAAAAAAGGTAAGGGGTCCCTAGTCCACAACATCCGGAAAACTCTGGGTTGAGCTTAAATAGAGGATCGAAGAATCTGCCAAAAACTGCCAACCGAATAGTTTCAAGGAGAAGCGGGCAAACGTTGCTACACTTGAGTAAGCGAGTAAACGCATGTCTCAAAGAGTAGACAAATTTTACGGTGATCAATCGCTACTAAAATACAGACGTGATCTTTGCTAAGTTCAGAAGCGTACTTTAAAACTCGGCAAACATTAATTAGCGTCAGGGGTAACTAAAGAAGAGGCAGAATTATTTCAGTTTGAAGATTAGTTGCATAGATCACCTACACGTGTGTGTGTGTGTGTGTGTGTGTGTGTGTGTGTGTGTGTGTGTGTGTGTGTGTGTGTGTGTGTGTGTGTGCTAATAACAGAGATGGAGTGGGAAAGACACGAGTAGCCTATTTAACTTTATAGAATGCGCTTTCCGAGCCTTTCTCCCTCTGTTCGATCAGCAATTCTGTCCAGCAACCTCTCCTCTTCCTTCCCTCTTTAAAAAGCATGCTTCTTCTCACGGGACCTTGCGCATTGGGAGCGCTTCTGAACGGTTAATCCTTTTATAAAAGCCTAAACACGATACACGTTCGCACGCACACTCATTTTTCAAGACCTGCTGGGAATGCGCGAGCCTCGATCTAAGTCGAGAGCTTTGTGGCCGGTGCATCGTTGTCAAGACTGTAGGCCTTAATCGTAGGCCTATCGTAATTGACAATCATGCATTTGGCGCCGTCCGGTTCAAGATGATCCGAGTGCAGATGCATGGCTACGCTGGCGCAAACGATGCAAAGTAATACCACTGTACGCAGCAGGAAGTTCGCCAGTGTAATCGTAATCGTGAATTTCTATAGCGCCACTTCAAGAGAAACTCCTCGGAAGCGCTCCCGATCTGACAACACCAACTCACAATCAAAGATAGTGGTTTTAAAACTCTTGTGAATAAAGGCAAAGTGCGCACTTTGCAAACTGTGCGCACTAACAGTGCGCAGACGGCTAGAAGTCATCAGTGGCGAGCTTCGGCACAGACCCACAGCCCAACAAGGGATTTCCGTCCACTTCTAAAGCTGGCGCAACAACGTTTGGAATTTCTGCACCACTTTGCATCAACTATGAGGACTGACAGGCATTTTCAGAGTTCGTAGATAGCCTAATGCAATCGCTACTCGACATTTGAACCAACATAATTATGACTTGGCAGAATTTAATTATTCGAATGGTAGCCTATATCTTCTCCCGATCGAAAAACTTTACGGTTGATAAAAGCATAGAATGATCTTTAGACCTTTAGATCTTTAGATGTCCAGACGGGAGATTGTCACTCCTTACTGAACTCTGATTGGGTAGAAATGCGTCCGCATGGTGGCCTTAGAACAGACGAGAACTAACGATCACATGATGCGTATGTCGAAAGCAGACAGCGTCATATATGTCAGGTTTAGACTTAACGACCAATTTGGCCACAGCCATGCAGACAGGATGCTTGACAGAGGAGCGCATGTCCTGAGTTGCACGGCAATCGTAATCGTAATCGTAAACTCGAAATTTCTAAAGCGCCACTCGAAAGCCAAGCGCGGGGCACCAGCTTATTCACGAGCGCTGCGTTGAGTTAGAAGGGTTGTCCGTGAGAGTAGTCCGTGGTGGTCAGGGTCGAAATTCCATAGGATCAGAGGGGCGGAGATGAAACTGGAGTAAACATCTGGTCTGAACTGAACGTTGAACTGTACACAGCCTGGACAGATCACACGAGCCACAGACCACAGACCGAGACGATTGGCAGAGTCGAAGAATGATCCCGGACGATTTCCGGAGAGGGAGGGAGGGAGGGATAGGTCAGTGACGAAGACTCACGCTGGAGATGATGGTGTGGTGATCAGAGTTTTCCTGCTTCTTGCACCACTACTAAGTCTTATTACTACTGCTACTGCTACTATTACCACTACCACTACAACTGCTACTGCTACTGCTGCTTCTGCTGCTGCTACTACTGCTACTACTACTGCTACTACTGCTACTGCTACTACTACTACTACTACTGTTGCTGCTACTGCTGCTGCTGCTACAGCTACTATTACTGCTACTACTGCTACTGCTAATGCTACTGCTAATGCTACTACTACTACTACTACTACTACTACTACTACTACTACTACTACTACTACTACTACTACTACTACTACTACTACTACTACTACTACTACTACTACTACTACTACTACTGTGGTGTACCGGTGTATACCGCACCCGTGCCCTGCATGCCTCTCACGAGAATGAGAGATGCGATATGAAGCAGATGAGACTTGCAAACTTTACATTACAAACTTTAAACAAATTTTACAAACTTTACAAACTTTACAATAATTATTCATTTCCCCAGGTTAGTCTTAAACGTCTGTGTTCACCCTAGTCAGACGACACAGTGCAGGGCCGTGTTTAACATAGGTCCATTCGGTGCGGTGCACCGAATACCCCTGAGTCGAGAGTTTTGTTGCCATTGGCCAAATGTCTTTTGCAAGTCTCCGTGTTACTTAAACCTTTTGTGACACGATTAGGGAAGAACTAGATCATGTAACGGAGTGGGCCAAACGCTGCAACTTGACTCTCAATCAAAGAAAGACTCAGGAGATGGTTGTTCACCGTCCGGGACGAGGAATGCTACAGTTCGCTCCAGCAGAGATTCCTGATCTTATTCGGGTCCAAAGTATGACGATTTTAGGGGTTGTCATGACTGAAAACCTAGGATTTGAAGCCCATATCAGGCGAATATGCATCCAGGCAAGACAGTCGCTTTATGCCTTGCGAATCATGACTGCACACGGCCTCAAGGGACCAAGCCTGCATGACGTTTGTAGGATGACCACAGTGGCCCGCATGCTATATGCGGCCCCGGCATGGTGGGGATTTGCGGGGCAGCTGGAACGCGACAGACTGCAGGCCATATTGGACCGTTTGATCCGAATGCATTACCTTCCTGAGGACAATCCTACATTCGAGGCTCTGTGTAGAACGGCGGACGGGAGGCTCTTCGCTGCCCTCCTACTTAATCCAGGACATGTATTAAACCCACTCCTCCCACCATTGAGGCCCCAGCCTTATTCCATGAGGCCAAGACTGCATGACCGAATCATTCCTAGGGCGGACAACCTAACGAGGAAATCTTTTGTGACGAGGATGCTTTATAATATTTAAATGTAATACCGTATAAACCAAAGTGCAGAATAACTTGTTGGCCTTAACCCTCATCCGAACAAGGGGGGGTCTGGCCAGACCCCCCTCCATATATTTCATGCATAACTTTTTTAGGAATCATATTTTCTCAGATTGCTTTTATGACTTTGTTCCTATATTAATGAGCTACAATTAGCACATCTAAGCGACCAAATCGATTTAGTGATATGGAAGTTATGAAGATAATACTGGCCGAGACTACAATGATGATAGTTTGGACAGTGAGAGCAACAATAAAGCATGTGAATATGAAGAGATGCCAATGCCTGAAGAACAACATTCATATGTTTCTTATGATAAAGACAATGTTGAAATTGAAGATGATGATAAACACGATGATGAGACTGGACCTGATAGTGAAGATAATGATGACGAAATTGTCTACACTATTGAAGCCGAGAGACCTAAATACAAGTAAAGATCCGCATGATTTTTGTCAGTCAAATGCAATGCCAAAAGGACGTGCTCTGTTGTACAATGCAGTAAAAGAAGATGCGGAATAAAATAATACGGATACAATGAGAACATTCAAGATAGTTTTGAGTTTTATAACAGCCGATATGAAAGACATGATCATTCGACATACAAACCCGAAAGCAACAGCTAACGGACTATATGATAAATAAATAAGATTACATGTTTACATTTTAGGTTTAGGCCTAGTCCTATTCCATTATTTGTTACAGATATTTTCTAGAAAACAGTCATGCTAACTCTGATCATAAGAGCATTCAGAACAAATTAACCAAAATTATGATTTCTTTATTTTGATTTCCAAAGTTTATAGATAGACGACTATTGTGACGATGAACATGTATGACAAACAGTGACAATTAATTTAACTAAACATTTAATTTAAAATTCATCATAAAACTTATTTATATTGCATAAAGAGACTGATACATTGTTGTTTTGAGTTACTCTGATATCATCTTATAAAATTGGCACATAAAAATTACTATTTCCTATGAAAAACCCACATCAAAACGGGGGGTCTGGCCAGACCCCCCCTTGTTCAAATTAAGTTGCATTTTAGCTTGTTCGGATGAGGGTTAAAAGAACTTTTTTTTTTAAATTTAAAATTTATATTGGATTTGGACTTAGGATTTTATGCTATTCTAAAACACTTTGTAATTGATTGGATATAGAAATTATGTACGTTTGTTTATTATACTTTGTATGTACACCAAAATGCGGATAGCAATTGGTATATTAAAGAATATTCTTATCTTATCTTATCTTAAAATCAGTAAGAGTGTAAGAAAACATTAATTTCACTAAGTTCACCGACGTTGCGTGCTTGCTTGCTGACCCGCCACCGCCGAAAAACCACGTAGGCTAGCCTATTGAATAGCAGATTTTTGTAAAATGGTCAATCTTGTAAGACTGCTGAACGGCACTTTGCCCCTGCTGCAACACTGCACCGGCACTCGAAGAACCTTAAACACGGCCCTGACACAGTGCCATGATGACACCTCGGTCTACCCGTCAACCTACCTACTATTCCAAGCGTTCCCATTAATGTCCATGTTATTAGATGTTCGCTCCGGATATTATCCTTGTAGACCTTTTTAATTTGAATGTTATTGAAACTAAGTCTGTACTATTCAGTGCCGGCGCTAGGGTACCTGAGGCCCCCCAAAAAACTTGAGGCCCCCCCATACCTTGAGCTGTCATCTCAGCAAGATTTCTCATAATATAAGTGCTGAAAGACATGGTGTAAGACTTCAATAAATGTCCCATCCCAATTGTTAATTTTTTGGAATTTCCAGGCTGTAATGGTAGAAATTTTAATCTGTCATCTTTACAAAAATAGCTCTTTTTCATTGCTGTTAGTCGTGGTTTAGGACTTCAGAGGGTGACTGTGTGTCCCTCTTCATTGTTTAAATTTATCCGATTTGCCAACTGTAATGGTAGCATTTATAGGCTGTCATCTGAACAAAATTGATCATTATTGATGGGCAGTGGATGATACTTATGAAATATTTCTGAAATATTGGGGATACAAGGATTCCGTCCCAACCACAAATTGTGGGGCCGTGCCCCTGTCCACACCCCAAGTCTCCTCTTTGGTTGAAGGATAATGCTCTATTGGTTTGAGTAATATTACTTTGTATGCGTTGCGTTAAAACATAATTCGGGGCGTGGTTTCAGGATTGAACAGTTATGAAAGGTATAATTACCAGCAACATTTGAGGCCCTTGCAAACTTGAGATCAGACACATACCAAGGACACCTGGGACCCCACACAGGCTTTAATGTTTGGGTCTCACGCAGGTTTTATTTTGAGGCCTCATCCAATTAGCAATTAGAATAAGTTACAATTTATAATCGTAATCGTATTGTAATCTCCTAATTTCTAAGGCGCCACTGGAAAGCCAAGCGCGGGGCATCGGCTTATTCACGAGCGCTGCGTTGAGTTAGGAGGGTTGTCCGTAAGAGTAGTCCATGGTGGTCCGGGTCGAGGTACCGTATGATCAGAGGTGTGGAACAGCTACTAAGGTGGGTGTCGTCTGAGCCGGGAATTGGAGGGTGGGGGATGGGATATAAGCGTTGTGTTTGGAGAAAGTGGACAAAATTGCCTGAGTTAGTTTAAATGGCTTTATACTTACGCCCAAAATCAGTATGGTATTTGCATTAGGTCTGCTATGGCAGTGCCATATGGTTAGTTGAGGCATGCACCAGACCGGATCTGTACAGTCACAAATAGGCATAATGACCAGCTAAATTTGGGGGCCCCTTTCAAACTCGGGCCCCCCCCCCAATTGGGGGGTACGGGGGTGCTAGCGCCGGCACTGGTACTATTTCTTGCTATACAGACTACCGATCAGGATGCATCTTCGTCAGGTTTTATTGGCTCATTAATTTAGACAAGACCTGTCTGGTTACCTTCTTCCGTGTATTCCACATCAGGCTAAGTATGGGCGGCTCCGTTTGCCTGTGTGACCCTATGGCCATCTGTCAGCGTGTTTCAAGGTGTCGTTTTCTCTAGTCTTTTTTATGCCCGTAGAAGGTCTTCTCTTATGACTTTGGGTTATTACATAGCCCACATCTCTGGCGGCCAGAGTCTGGCCTAGTTAGTTACACCGGTAAGCGAGGACGGCATGCATTCGTCTGTTGGTTGCAACGGACTGCGGTTCAAGCCCCGGGCTGGGAGTTGACATTCTGAGATTTAGATATCTCGGGCTAGCACGTGTGGGACGCAGGGGCGCAAGCTAATGCGGAGCGACCTTGGGCAAGTTGCTTACCCATCATTGTCTGTGGGGAAGGCAACGGGAAACCACCTCACTAATCTCATCCCCAGGGGCGCAAAAGCCAATGAACCTGCCTTCGGGCAGAGAACCATCATCATCACATCTCTGGATCTCTTGTTGGCCAAGCGTAGATCCAAACTCTCACACAATCATAATTGGGCTGGCTACCTTGACGCGGACGCACCTCGATTTATTGAGCCAACCATTGAGTCAGTGTGCGTCTCTGTGTTTCAGTGAACTACATTATGAGCAAATATATCATTATGAACTAATAATCTAATTAATTACTATAACATAATAAATTATATCATTATGACCTCATAATATATTATAATTATCATTATAACCTATTAATATAGGCTATCACAGATTGTCATTGCTGCATATTGTGTCTCTATCTTATTCACGAATGAATAAGCGGTTCATAAATAGCGCGTGATAATAGTTTCTGAAAAGTACGTGGGCGAATTCGAGAGCCATAGATAATTATAATTTGAAGCTTCCCTTTTGATGCATTCTTTGATTGGACACATCGGACAATATCGGCAGTCAACCAATGAGGATCGTCCACATAGTACGTACGCATGGAGGGGAGTTTGGGGTGGGGGGGGGGGGGGGCAGGCCCGGCCCTAGGGTTTGCGGGGCCCAAGGCAGTAGCGGGTCCTCAAGCATAAATTTGCGCAGCTGATTTCCTGTCAATACCGTCCTAGTGGGGGAGAGTCACCTAAGATATGGGACACTTAAAACGTTGTTTCCCAAATTTATTTTGAGTAAATTTATTTTGAGCAATTTTAAAATGAGCCACGCTGGTGTAGCCCAAGGCTACATAATTGACTTTCAAATGATGCATGTATAAGTTTAGCAATTTTCTAAGAATGCGATATTATTGCCATTAAAAGCAATTACTAATATATCCCAATGTTCCAGCAACTATATCCATAAGATGGGACAATAATATCCATAATGTTAGATTTTGAACATTTAATAATTTAGTAGGCCTAAATTAAATAAAATCAAGATAGCAGCACGTAAGTATAGGCCTATTAATAGTTGCTATAATAGGTATAGAGTATATGCGACATGTTGTTCGCAACTCTTGACTCCTCTGCATATAGCAGTAGCAATATAGGTGTGTTCCATCTTATTAACCATCCCCTGCTACCTTATGTAGGCCTAGCTTAGTAGGCTAATGCAAATCATCGGCGTCCGCACTTAAAATTGAGACTTTTTTAACAACTAAGGCCAACGTTTTGGTTTTTGACAGAGCACTAATGATGCTAATTATTCACCAAGTAAATTTACATTTAGACACCTCTCTGAAAATATTCATGTTCTAAATTTCCTGCTTTGCATTTTTTAAGCTCTCGCTAAAAATATCACCACTATCATTGTGTTTTGCCCTCTCCTGCAAAAATCTATGCTGTCTGAGGACGTCCATTTGCACAAATTTGAAGCAAAAATGAGTAACCGTTTTATAGAGAAAATTCTACAAGCAAGCATAGTCTAGATTCTAGAAAGTAGGCTAGTTGTGACTCGCCTTAGCGAAGTTACATAGCTGTTATGCGACATAGGCCTAATCATTGTCAATTTCAACAACAAAATAAAGTCAAAGTCAGCAGCGCGGGGCCCTCGAAGCGCGGGGCCCAAGGCGGCTGCCTCGCTCGCCTTGCCCTAAGGCCGGGCCTGGGGGGGGGGGGGTAGCCGGATTTAAGCGATACGCTTACGGCGGGGTGAGGAGTCTTGGCAAAAATGAACATACGCAAAATACATTTCTAAAGAAGACGTCTACATTAGCCAATCTATAACTTCGTATTAATATCCTACAGTTCATTCATTCATTCACTCATTCTGAGAAGTTATAAAGCGCCTCTTCAAGAAATCTACTCAGAGGCGCTCCTACACGCATCATAGTCGTCCAGTGGCGCGGCTGATTATAATGGCGCTACAATAGAATAATTCAGTTCTGTGCAAATTTAAACAGGAATTAAACCACAAGTCGATCAATTCTAGCTAGCAAATATGATTTTTGACAAAAAATAAATAAATGGTAGCCCGGTAAATTGAGTGTCTTTTGGACGACTTTAGTTAATTGGCCTTTGTAAGAGGGTAGGCTAGAGAGGTTAATTAATTAACTAGAACCCTGTCCGTGTGTCTCTAAAAAAATCTGTATACCATACGGGAGAGTTACCACAGAATGCATGAGTTGCAACAGTGAAGAAAGGGACAGTAGAAAACACGATTTAATGAGTTTGTATGTATGTATGTATGTATGTATGTATGTATGTATGTATGTATGTATGTATGTATGTATGTATGTATGTATGTATGTATGTATGTATGTATGTATGTATGTATGTATGTATGACATGTATGTATGTATGCATGTATGTATGTACGTACGTACGTACGTATGTATGTATGTATGTATGTATGTATGTATGCATGCATGTATGTATGAATACATGCGGCATATTTGACATGCATGCACGCATGCATACATACATACATGCGGTATATGTAAAATACATGCACCCACCCATACATACATGCACAATTACACACATACAGACATGAACATACATACATGCATTCTTGCATGCATACAGTGCCGTCGCTAGGGTACCTGAGCCTCCCCCGCAAGAAAAATTGATGCCCCAAAACCTCAAACTGTCATTTCGGCATAAGTTCTCATAATTTAAGTGCCGAAAAACATGGCTTAAACCTTAAAGCTTCAATAGCCTAAGCCAAATGTCAACTCCGAATTGGTTTTTTTTTAAATTTCCGTCGTGCAATTGCAAAATTTTTAGGCTACCATCTTGACGAAATTGGTCATTTTTCAACGATGTTAGTCATGGTTTAGGACTACAGAATGTTGTCTTCCAATTGTAACTTTTACAGCATTTGAACTTTGAAGCTGTCATCTCAGCAAAATTACTTATGAGTTCAGTGCTCAGAGACACGTTTTAAGACTTCCAAAAATGTCCGCTCTCCATTCGATTTTGCACACTGTAATGGTATCATTTTAAGCTATCATCTCAACAAAATTGATCCATATTGATACACAGTGGGGAACGATGTAGAAATTTTTTATACTTATGAAATATTTCTGAAATATTGCCCACATAAGTCTCCGCCTTTGGTTGAAAAACAATTTCTCTGTTTCATTGCGTAATATTACTTTGTATGTTTTTTCGTAAATATATAATTCGGTGTAGGCCTATGGTCTCAGGAATGAACATTGCACAGTCATAGCCTAAATGGTATAAATTATAACTGCCAGCGAAATTTAGATGCCCTTTACAAACTTGAGGCCAGACTCGTCTCAAGGACACCTGAGGCCATGGGCGGAGATTATCAGGGGCTAGGGGCTAAGCTCCCCCAAGAAGGCGCAAAAAGGTATTGATGAATTTTGTATTACCGGGAAAAAATAGTAGGCTACCGGGAAAAAATAGTAGGCTATATTTTCACGAAATTTCCAAATGAAGGACTAAAAAAGGTCACCAGCTTTTTGGCCGCGAAAATAGTATATTTTTTTCAATTGAAGGACTAAAAAAAGTCATTATAAAGTTGGGCGTTGAAAATCCAAAACTCAACTTATTTTTAGTTCCCTAAAAACTGAATCCAAACTCCGCCTATGTCTGAGGCCATACGCAGCAAGGCCGTAGCTAGGGGGGTGTTCTGGGTGTTTGAACACCCCCCCAAATGAAAAATATGTAAAAATAATGGATCGCATTAACTAACACATACTGTAGGAGGAATGAATTACTGTAACAGTATGCAATGTATTGGCTGCCCAGAACCCGCAAAAGATCGCGATTCTTGTCGGAAAATACATGAAATAATTAGATCGCTTTATGCTGTGGTGAACGGTTTTCGGGCGAAATATTTCACGAAAAGCAAGTGATGACTAAAAAAGGTCGTCAGAAAATATAAAATTTGGCCGAAAAGAGTTGGTAAACACCCCCCCCCCCAAATCAAATCCTGGCTACGACCTTGAAAGAGACAGAGACAGAAAGAGACAGATAGACACAGAGAGCCACAGAGAGACAGAGAGAGATAAACAGACAGAGAAAGATATAGAAAGATACAGACAGGCAGAGACAGTGAAACAGACAGAGAGAGAGAGAGAGACGGACAGATCGACAGACCGACAGACTGACAGAGAGAGGAACAGAGACATATACCGAGACAGAGACAGAGACACTCATATACAGACAGATAGACAGACAACACAGACAGATAAACAGACAGACAGAAAAAGAGATAGACAGACAGAGACAGAGACAGACAGATACAGAGACAGACAGACAGACAGATAGAGACATAGAGGATACAAACATTCACGCATAGCCGCATGCACTTTCACTCTGTATCCGGTTCCAAGCAGAATCTTTCAAGATGCGCCAGTCAAAATAGAGTCGCATAATATACATAATATACAATGTTATACATGTATATCGATATCTTTATAAACTTCGGTCTGCTTTGCTAACGCATCAGTCTGAGCAAACACCAGCGTCGATCTGCGCACAGAAAGTCAAGACCGTCTCAGTTGTACTGTTACATCATAAGGTTCGTATGGGCCTATTAGCAGCGATCGATTATTTATATAGCTCTTGTTTAACTAATCATAAGTTTATGCGACTGATAATTTTCAGCCACAATTATTCGCTTGTAGGAAAAGTAAGTTTATATCTCCTAAATAACTCAGGGTGATGCTAGCTTATCTTGGCGGTAATCTGTCATTTTAACCTTCCATAATTTGTTTACCATAATTATAGGCCTAGCAGGGGTTTTAGCGTTGGTCTAAAAATCTGGATTGGTGAAAAGATTGTTGCTGAAATTGGAGTTAGATTGATAAAAATAATTTTTACTTTATTAGAAGTGCGATTCATGAAAAGATTCTCGCTGAAATTGGAATTGGATTGGTGCTGTTGCTATTTAAATGGAAGTAGGAGTTACGAGAAAACAATCATTGCTGCTCGAACAGAAACTGGATTTGCGAAACGATTTCTTGTCTAGATCGCAACTTGATTGTCAAAAGGACTTGAAGAAAAACATAGAAGTCGTATTCATGAGCAAGTCTATATAAATAAAGAGAAGATTTCGTGTGTCTGTAACAGTCTGTTTGACCGGGATGCATTTCCACAGTTTTTGAGCTTTTCACTCCAAACCTTCACTGCCTTTGTATAGGTCTCGGCATGAGACACCCCCAACGAGGGGTTGGCGATTCTCTACCACCATGGGGCCAGAGTCGGGGACGAAACCCCCCAATTCTTTTAACTTTTTTTCAGCAATTCCCCTCAAACGTTGTACCTAGACAGAGGGTCATCAGAGCCACCCGGTGGAGTGGTTGGCGAATCTCTACCACCATGGGGATTGCGAAAACCCTAATTTTCGCTATAAATTTCCATTCTCTTGCCATAGTTTCACAGTTAGACAGACTTTTACGCGGGCCACCTCGCCTCTACTCAGCCCACACCTCGGTCCGCAGGGGACGGGTGGGGCATTGGTGGGGGTGAGGAGGGGCGTGGGGGATTTTTTCCGAAAACCGAAATTTCACGGGTGACGTACCGGTCGAGATCGGAGTGTGGTGTGGTAGGTGGTGGGTGGGATGGGGTGGGGGTGGGGTATGGTGGTGGGGGAATTTTCCGAATACACAAATTTCACCGGTGGCGTACCTGTGGAGGTCGGAGAGTAGTGTGGTGTGGTGGGGTCGGGGTGGCGGTTGGGGGTGAGGGGTGGGGGATGGGTGGGGTTGGTAGGGGAGGGGTGTGGTGGGTGGGGTGTGGAGTTTGGGGTGGGGTGTGGGTGGGATGATGGGGTGGGGTGTGGGGAGTAGGGTGGGGGTGGAGTTTGGGGAGGGGATGGGGTGGCGGGGGGTTGGCGGGGTGGGGTGGGTGGGGAGGGGTTGTATGCCCATTGTCTAAAAAACTGAATCATACAATGCAATAATTGTGGATCATACGAAAAAATAAGTTTGATGAGTTTCTTTTATGAGGCACGAATTCGGTCGATGTCACGTGCGAAAACCGCAAAAACTTCGACACTTGAGAAAACAGTTAACCGATCTCATCCAGTCGCCTTTCATCACCGAAAGCTCGTTTCAAAACATATAGGGTCTACGTGGTGGAATTTTAACCGTCTTTCAAAGATCATCTATAGTGAACGGGTAACCGCAAAGTCGAAATGACCCCGCTATAGGTCTGCCCTCATACATAGTAAACATGTAGGCCTATCACTCCTCTATCATATGTCGTGGAGGCCAAAGTTGCGGTTAACTTTTTGTACGAGAAACGTTTGTACAATGCACATCGACCTAATGGTTGTGTGTTTATAAATAGAAATGTCATCAGAATGATCTTTCGTCGCCTATTATGTGGGTCAGTCACGCGCCTCTTCGTTCGACCATTGTTTCAGTTAAGTCAGTGTGTAGAATCGGTTTGGACATCTGGTGCAATGTCTGCTGACCTGTGGGCTGTGATATGATTGCGTGGTCTAGTCCGGGGTCCGTGGTCCAATTCCAGACCAACTGCGAATTCGTCAAATCCACCATTGACTCATATAAAATAAATCTATAATAAAGTGAATGGCTGTGTTTTCGACTCGTTGGAGAAAATGTTTAAAATCTTAATTTCTGAATAAGATAATAATTTATGCTAGCCTAGACTCTATAGCCTACAGGCTAGTTTCAAAAAGTCCTGTTCGTTTTTATTCTTGCCAGAAAAATCTAGTTTTTTATATTATTTTGAGTCTCGTTTTCCCGTTCTTACAAGACAGACAGTGCTTGCTCCCACGTACGACGACGACGACGACGTTTGACCTATTTTGCGATAGATCTTGTCTTTAAAGGTGTTTGAATGATTTATTTACCCCAAAGAATCGAGTAGGCTGCAATCAGAAGGCACATAATACTGAATAGAGTCTACGCCTGGACTGGCGATGGGGATAGAAAGGATACAGAGAGACAGAAGGCAGATAGACAGAAAGATAGACAGAACAGAGAGACAGACAAACAAACAGAAAGACACAGAGACAGAGAGAGACACACGCCGGAAATTGGATGAACAGAAGTCTGCCTGCCTGTACAGAAGTTCGGTTAGAAAAACTGTCAGTTTCGACCGAAATATCTGTGAGGAGGGATGGCTTGAGGAGAGGAGCACTGTGTGCCAGCGAGCTGGATGCGTATTATTATTTGTATATTAGACATCAAAACCATACATAGAAACATCTTGACCGAATTAATTAAGAGATTCCTGGTAGTATCTGATCTAGTTACCCAATCGGTTGACACGTTTTTAAGAGCTCTAGATAACTTTATGCTATGGTGCAATTTATTTTATCAATTACAATGGCCCTGCTACCTATAACGCTTGATATGAAGATTAAACGTTGGCCGGTAATGGTTACGGAAATTTGCACTGTGGTCCAAATGAAGACGCTCAATTGAATTGAATAGCCTATCAATGACTTATAAAGTAGCAAGGCTTAAGGGACGGTTGACGGGGAGCTGGACTTGTGAAGACATTCAATTGAGAAGTCCACAAGGACTTATGAACTTGCAAAGCTCATGGAACAGTGCAGAACTTATAAAGATATTCCATTGAAAGGTATCATAATGCCTTATGAAATAGCAAGGTTTATGGGACGGGTGAAGGGTGTAGGACTTGTGAAGACATTTCAAACGAAGGCTATCACACTGAATTATAAAGCCGCAAAGCTTATGGCACGGTTGAAGAGGCAAAGGACTTATACGCCTAAATAGAGTGTGGCATATCGTGCGTCTCGAAGACGGCTACAAACATGCCCTAAATCATACTGTCCTCGAATAGGCTTACACCAAGTAAGCATATACTCTTTATTAAAGCAACCTCGCAAGAGCACTCTTGCGGACAAACATCTAGAGTAAATAGGCATGCATGATTAAACATCTCAGGAAGATAAACAGACCGATGTCCAGTTAGTCAGTAAGTTCGCAGCATTACGACTATGAAAGCTGCGTTCATCCTATTATCGGCATGCGGTGAAGCCCTGTAATTATATCCAGGGATAAGCAATAAACCGTCGGCTTAACTGGCAGGAGCAGCATGCGAAAGACATACCCAGAGGTACCAAGGACTGCTGAAAATGGGGGTAACATCAGTAAGAGGGGCAGAGTTGTTTTATTGTTGAAGTAGTACAATAAAGTATCACTGGGGGATTAACCTGCTCATCACATAATAGAACCCAATCCTTTCTTGTCGACCACCGTAGTCCCACCACACCGGTGTACATGTAGGTCTTCACTCTTCAGCCTGCCACCGTGCTCGGGCGAAAACAACATTATTGAGTAAGTATAAAATATTGCTTGCATCGTATTTCGCAGAAAAAGGAACCTAGGAAACCTGTTTTAAGGACTTGCGTACGCAGTAAATCTCGCAGTTGGCGTAAACTCTATACTTACTCAATAACTGCATTAATAAAATTCACACAACGTTCGCAATATAAAAAAATGACAAAGGCTAATAGTCGTGCCCTCGCATCATCATCGTCGTAAAACAGTTCACGTCTGACAGTTCTCAGTAGCCAAGACCATCACGTGTAAAGTAGGCTAAAGGACTGCATAGGTCTACACGTCAGAGGCAGTAAATCGTCTGTAGCCTACTGTAACATCACTGCTCTATAAAGGTGTTTATGCAATCGTTTTCTTATCGATAGAATCGTATTTTCGTCACAGGTAAGGGGCCTATACGCTTAGTTCTACAACATATAACCCCACGTCATTAGGGCCTAAGTTCATGTTAAGAAATGCAGCAGCGTCTGGTCGAAAAAACCAACATCAATTGAAGGCCCGGCGAAAACTATTCTTAGCTCATAATTTATTAACTATCATCCGAACAAGGAGGAGTTCTGGCCAGACCCTTCATATACGGTATTTGGTGCACAACTTTTTAAAGTGATATCCTCTTCAATTGCTTTTGCGAATTTGTTCCCATATTGGTGAGTATACAATAAGCACATCTAAACGACCAAAACGATTTAGCGATAAGAAGCTACTGAATACTGACTGAGACTATAATGACAATAGTTTCGACAGTGAGAGTAACGACAAAGAATGTGAAGGGATGCCAAAGCCTGAGGAACAACGAAAACTATGCCTAATTCTGACAGCACTGTGAAGTTACAGAGTGAATGATAACTTAAAACAAGTAAAAACACGAAACAAGTGAAACAGAAAGATATTTAGCGCAGTGGCGGCCATAGGGGGGGGAGGGGGATAGTTGCAATAAAAGCGAAACGAATTGAATTGATTGTATTTTGCAGCTGTTGAGAGCACCTTTAAAAAGGCTGAGAGCGCTAAATATCGATTTATTGGTCGTATTAATCAACAAGGAGATCATGTAGAAGACAGGTAGAATAGAGAAACGCAGCAATACATGCAGGCGGTCATCGAAACAAACCATTGAGGACTCATCTGTTGATCGGCGTAATTTCGGAGATAAAGAGACAGCTGGGCGAAGAAAAGAGGAGAGGAGAGGACAGGAGAGGCTGGTAAAGGAGTATTCAGAAGAAAAGAGGATTGTAGAGGAGAGGAGAGGGATGCAGAAAAGGTAAAGGAAGTCAGCGCAGTACAAAGCAGAGCAGAGAACACTAGAGGCCAGGAGATGACAGGAGAGAGACTGAATTCTGAACACGGTGTCACATACCAGTCTTAGGTGAGACTACTTTGGCTGGGTTCTACAAATTCGGCAAAGATTTTCCAGCAGTGACATTTTCCTATGCTCGCGCATGCTATTGTTTCAGAATAACTTGTTGCCCCTAACACAGTCTGGCATAATATGTTGCTGTTGTCAGTATTGTGTCCAAGAAATATGAGACAATCCTTTCGCGCATCGTAACTTTAACCCTAACCCTCTCTCATCTATCAAACCTCATCCGTCGTCTTCCCTGTGGCTTTCCATTCTGCACTCGCGACTGAAAACGAACTCTTCAAACCATTTTTCTTGCAGTTTTATGGCAAGAAAATGGGACTTCGAATATTAATAGCGTTATCTCAAGACGTCGTAGTAGGATCTCGCCAATATTTTTTTGCGGAATGAAAGAATGATCTAATAAATTTGATTTGATTTGATTTGAATGGATAATTATGTTCAATCTGATATATTGAGAGAAGACGATCGGATAAAAAGCATTCAAGTTATAAGGCGTTAAAGTTGTTGCATTTCTACAGGCCCACCCTCTATATAGGCTACGTATACACACAGTCATAAAAAAATGCATATTGCACATAGAACTCAACAATGAATGCATAGAATTGTATACGTTTACGATAAGAAATTGTTTTTTTCTAAAGAATCACGTTGAAACATGGCGTGTCAAGCGAATCATGTGACAGTGATAATGAAACTCTTGGATGAATGGAGATCTATGGAAGGCGTGTCCTTGGAATTGGACGGAAATTCGTTGACCATTCCGAAACTGGTTGCAGTGTCTGACAAGAGGGTCAGCGCTGTTTCAGTCGCAGAATATCTCGACGAAGTCCTCAGAAAAAACGTCGCCTACCTCAACGAAAAGGTCACATCCGGTCACGTGATCTATGGCGTCAACACCGGCTTTGGCGGAAGTGCAAACGTGAGGTGTTCCGATCATATCGAAGTCCAGCGCTCTCTCATTCGGCATCTGAACGTTGGCTTCGGCCAGACGATAGATCCCGACGTTGTTCGAGGAGTGATGGCCGTTCGAGCCAACAGCCTTGCCCTCGGATACTCAGGAGTTAGGCCGGAAGTGGTCAAACTCCTCTGTGGCATGATCAATGCGGACATCATTCCAATCACTCCGCTACGTGGAACGATCAGCTCCAGTGGCGATCTGCTTTCCACTTCCTACATCGCAGCCTGTATGTCCGGTCGCCCGGAATCCAAGGTCATCTACCACGGAAAGGAAGTCCTTGCAACGGAGGCCTTCAAGGATGCCCACCTTCCAATCATCGAGTTCCAAGCTAAGGAGGCTCTTGGTGTCATCAACTCCGCGTCCTTTGCCTCGACCTTTGCTGCCCGGGTTCTCTTCGATGCCAGCATCGCCGTCCTCTTGACGCAGCTGGCGACTGCCATGTCTGTTGAATGTCTTCGTGGAAGGATGGAGTCTTTCCACCCGACCGTCCACAGAGGTCTTCCCCATCAGGGCAACCAGGAGGTGGCCAAGAACCTTCTGAAGTTACTCGAGGGATCACAGCTGGCCAGGCATGGACTGGAGTCGTCGAAGGTTGACCACCCAGGAACCTTGAAGCAGGACCGCTACCCACTTCGTACATCACCGCAATGGTTGGGACCAACGACCGAGATCCTGTTGGCATCGATCCGTCGAGTGACCATCGAGTTGAACTCCAGCAACGACAATCCCATCATCGACCATCGCACGGATGAGATACTCCATGGTGGAAACTTCCAGGGAATCAGTACCACGATCGCCATGGATCAGACCCGTCAGGCTCTCCAGTTGTGCGGTAAGCTCATCTTTGCGCAGCTCTCCGAGATACTCAACTACACGATGAACGACGGACTTCCGCCGAACCTCAGCGGATGTGACGTCAACTCTGACTTCGGGTTCAAGGGAGTGGACACGGCCACTGCATCCTACTCATCGGAACTCGATTATCTGACGAATCCACTGACCAACCACGTGGTCAGCGCAGAGATGCACAACCAATCGGTCAACTCGATGGCTTTGGTCAGTGCGAGGATGACCGGAAGTGCTTTGGAGATCCTGCAGATGATGCTGACGAATGCGCTGTGTGCTCAGTGTCAGGCGATTGACCTTCGTTGGCTTGAAGGTCAGGTCCTCGGCGCAATGGAGGGACTCTTGAAGGGCTGCCATCTGACTGAAAAGATGGTCGATGCTGAGATCCCACTTCCATGGTACCAATTGGCCTTCAATCTGAAGGGATGCACCAGCAAGCTGGAAAGCTTTCTCGTCTCCAGAGGAGTACACGTCAACGGAATACTTGTGGAGTTTTCCAGAGAGATCAACGCATTGACGGACAGAATGAAGACTGGACAGCACATCCCGGATGTCTCCAAATGTCTCGGAAATGGTTAGAAAATCCTTCGCTTTGATTATTTAGTTTTCATAGGTTATTAAAAATTAAATTATTTAAACTTGATATCAGTTCTAATGCTGAGTTTTGTATATTGTATGCTCGGATTTCGAATTTAAATAACCTTCTGAACTGAAATGGGCGTTTCAGTATTTAATTTATTTATCAACAACAGTTCAATGAGATATGCCACTGCTCGCAAACAGTTTTGCAAGTCTGATAGCCTACTAGTCTACTACTCACTTCAACAATTATAATATTTTGTGCCACGTGTGGAAAAAGCGACTTCTGTGCCAGATGCTGGGATTCTGTAGGCTTTTCTGGCATCATTTTCGTGATATGAAATCTAAAGTCTACGGCAATCAGCTAGGGACTATATATTTTGGAAGCTAAAGTGACAGTGTCATAAAGTCGAATATAAAAGCAATATAATCAGGAGGTTTATTCGCTAGAATTTATACTGTAAAGCAAATTTTACTGTTGGTGTACTTTTAGGAACCAGAGAGGCTTACTTGTACGTAAGGGAAACGTTGAATATTCGTTTTAACCATGGGACGGAGGCAGATCGATTGGACAAATCCCTCGAGAAAATCTTCTCCTCCATCAGGAATCATCAAATCGTTGATCTCGTCACCAAAGTCTTCCAACAAGATTAAGCTTTAAGCCCAACAGAAGCCCAAATCAATTGCTTACACCAGCGAACTTTCAGCGTCTGATACACTTAGCTTAAGCAATTAAATTAATTTTGATGCAAATCAATGTAACGGATTAATGGCCTTATAAAGTGTGACTTCAATAGCTAGTTAGCGCTTCATAGGTATCCATAGACATCTATTTTTAACGTGGGTTAGCCTAAATAATAAATAAGTTTTGTGATTTAGAATAGCTTAGTCGTTTAAATGGTTTTTAAAACCAGACTTTCGCGGACCTTGGGTTACATAGCATTTTCTTATTATGAATTTAAGAAATGTCGGGTAGTCTGATAATCTAATTGAATGGTTGTGCCTCGGTTCGAACAGTGACTGTACGAAATATGCTTTTTGACTAACGTTGATAACAGAGGTTCATACTTTACAACTGCTGCTAAGCTGTGATCCTATGTAGGCTACATTGAGAACATTGAACATGTTAATTGTAAATAAAACGCATTTATCAGCTTGATACTGTTGCAGTTCTAGTAATATTTTCACATTGATCGTCATTTTGCAGAACGATTCCCAATTCCTTTACCAGTAAGGTTTGTTCTTAATCGCAACTTAAGCAGACATAGGCTTACTGAATCGAAACGCATGCTGCATAATATTTAAATAGGCCTACTTTGTACAAGTTTCATGATTTCTTTCCGATAATAAATGAATTAAAAAACTGTCGCCAGTAGGTCTACAGTAGTACTGTTAACAAATTTTTAACTGAAACACGTCAGACGGTGTTGCTGTTTTGCAGCTGTGGTTGAATTGTTGTGGTAGCACTTTGGTCCTCATAACGACTTCTGAGAAATGCCTACATGACAATGTAGGCCTACAGATCTTGCATTCTCATAATATTATTAGCTGGTATCCCTCCTCCTCATTTTCATGACCACGACAATTCAACCACAGCTGCAAAAAGGCAACACCGTCTGACGTGTTTCAGTTAAAAATAGCACTTTGGTCTTCATAGTGACTTTCGAGAATTGACTACATGTACAATTGTACATGTATGGATCTTGTATTCTTATAATATTATTTCTAACACTTCTAGCTGGTGTCCCTCCTCCTCATTTTCTTTTCTTAAAGCCTATTCTTCTCTCGTGGCCTTGCGCACTGCATGGGCGCCTATGAATGGTTCACCATTGTAACAGAGGCATTGGCTGAACGGCTACACTCTAGCCGCTAGAGTGTAACGCAGGGAGTATACACGCGTTCAAACTTCGCCCACGGTAGTTACGCCGGTGTCACGAAATAGAGTATCCCCGTATTAATTGTATCCCCCAAATTTAAAAAAGTCGAAAAAACCGCTTCCGCGCGTATTTTTGGGCAAATTAATTTTCATCTGCTTTGTTTTGAACAATGACGCTAACAGGTAAGTTTATTCCCACTAAATAATTAGTTTTGCCCTGTTTTTAGAGCACTTAAAACATTTAAAACACTTAAGAGTACTCAGAGTCACTAAATAAATTCGAGTTGCCTTTATCTGAGCATTGCTTAGGACACTTAAAACAATTAGAGTCACTTTAAATTTTGATTACAGCATAAATATTTTTATTATGCGCATTTTTCAAAAAAGAGGATAGAATGGTTTATCCCCCCGGATAGTATAAACCGGTTAATTCCATCCGAGGGGATGGATTAATTCATCCCCCCGGATAGTTTTCAGGGGGGATACTGCGTTTCGTGTCACCGGCTATGACATTGTATAATGGAGACCACAAGCAATGTTTCCGATAAATAAATCCGCCACTGTTTATACTCTGACAGTGCCAGCCCCAGGCCTGGATAAAGTAGGAGGACGACACTAATGTGGCGACCACCACTGCACCACCGCGTGGGGCGCGGTGATGTAGTGGTGGCGTCGTTGCCTTGAAGCCAGAAGGTTCGAGGTTCGAATTCACCTCAAGTCGCCGCGTATAGGGACCATGGGCAAGTCCTTCACTCGCAATTGCTCAGCGCTTCGGCGTGGAACTTCGATGCCGTGTCCGCTCTGCATACGGGAGCGCCTCTGAGTAGAGTGCTTGAAGGGGCGCTATAGCAAATGCACATACAAACAAATAAGCTAATAATCTTTGACATGACGCAGTTTCGTTGAACAGCAACAAGCTTCCGATGCAATTGTTCCGAGCCCGTCGATGGTCGTGTGCAGTTGTGAACTTTGAAAGGAGAGCAAAATCAAAATACAGTTCTATTATTATAGGACTACATCGTGTTGTATGAAATAGAAATAAACCGATTAGACCTATCTTCTGATCTTACGAACACTGGTCTGAATCTTTAGTTGACCAGAATAATTAATTATTGAAGAACTGCGTCAAGAAAAGATAATTTTATACCGGCAATAATTTTAATGTCGAATCTTTTCTATACAAATTAAGCATCTGCTATTCCGATGGGTTTGTCCTTACCGCGTGCTTTTTTTGGTCTGCCCACGTCGAACCCCCTAGAAGCAGGGCAGCACAAGCAATCTGCTTGTTTAGTCGACTTCATATTTTCTCTTAGCCTCTGGCTTAGGCTATAAGTGTGGATGCATGGCCAGTCCATCCCTGTTGCCTTTTCTCCCTCTGACGGTGTTTTGTCCTCTGACAATCCCAACGCACTGTGGGATCACGTAGAGAAGTCTCGCAACTTCTCTCCTCCTTGTGAGGGGGAGGTTAACCTTCCTCTCTCGATTCAATGTCCTGTACATTAACAACTAGGATCACAAGCAACTCCTAGCTCCAAAGGTCCAAGAACAGCGTCATGCATCGGCCACACGTAATCTTTACGACAGTGTTCAAACATGGGCTCATAATATAATTGTGCACTACTGTGTTTGGCCATTTGGTAGGCCAAACAGTAGTTTCAAAATTTTACAGAGCCATTGAAGACAGATTCAACAGAGAATTCCGAAATAACGCAATGAAAACGCCAACGTCTTTATGCGTTTGCGGAAGAGAGAGAGACAGACAGATAGACAGACAGACAGACAGACAGACAGACAGACAGACAGAGAGAGACAAAGACAGAGACAAAGACAGAGACAGAGAGAGACAGAGAGAGACAGAGACAGAGACAGAGACACAAAGAAACAAATACACAAATTCGCTAACATAAAATTAGGCAATACATGTAGAGTCTATACTCTACAGATACGTGAACGCATTGCTGATCATATTGGTATCATATTTTATTTGTTTATATCTCGCATTTGCTACGGCACCTTCAAGCTTGCTACTCTAAGGCGCTCCAGGCTACAGCGTGGGCATTGCATCGGAGTTTCATGCGTTCGAGAAATTGCAAGGGAAGTACTTGCTCAAGGTCCATACGCGGCGGCTTGAGGTGGATTCGAACCTGGAACCTGGCTTCAAGGATCCGACCGAACCCACCATTACACCACCGAGCTCCCATAAGAAATTATGTCCCAAATCTGGCGTTGCTGTCGGGGCGGTAGCCTATTACGGTACAAAGCAGGTAGGGCTACAGGTCTTTTTTCAGTGTGCTGATCTGTAAGCTATACAAAACGGGCAGTGCTAAAGTAATGTGTGCAGCTGCAAAAGCACTTAGAATAGTTTAAAACTTCATTGTCGTCCTATTGAGAAGAATTTGCAATGTAGGATTAGAATGGAGACAAAGGGTTGTGCAAATCTAAAAATTCCGCAAAAGAAGCCCTGTTACAAAGTTCAGGTGGCTGAATATTGGACATTGGTGCGCGGAATTGGTAAACAAGGTCTTTGACCGCAACTCAGTATTTAATGGCAGTGTTGCTATCCGTGCAGCTGACTAATCTTATGTGGATTAGATGTAGCTTAGCACGTGGGTGCTCGTGCGTCTATATAACGGAGACAACGACGAGGCGGTCTTCTCTTTGATGAATCTCATTTAAAAATCTATTCACTGCGTATTTACAATCAGAACGGCTAAGTTATCATAGCGTGACAGAGTCAGTGATGTTTTCGCGACTCTAATCCCGATTCGTTAAGCTCGCAATTTAGCTGTTGATCAGTTCGCGTTCAAGGGAGGCCCACGCTGGCTCTCTGTCATCATACACCCTTCCTGCTTGAAACCCATCCGTGCGAATCTCCCGGTCATCTGTTCGCCTAGATATTTCTTCCTCCGCCTGTCAATCCACCACCTTGGTCTCCAGGCACAATCTTCTATTCTGTCGCATTTCCATTTCCTGGCTCCGACCCTCTTCTTCTAATCCTCTGAAAGGCTTGGTCGCTCGCCACCACTCCCTTTTCTTCTTTGCAGTCTTGCAATCTTAATTACAATTCGTGAATGTTTAAATCATGCAAATACAACGCCTAATGATAAATTATAAACTGCGTAAATGACATCATGCCCGTTTTCATTACAACATGTCAATTATTCTCGCTATAGCCTGTGTACCGCCATAGGTCCATTCTAAGTTTGAGAGTATGAGTGCGAAGAAACAATGTCCTCGCATACGAACGTCTCTCTCTTTGGCACGACCATAGAAAACGGTCGGAATTAAGAGAATCTGGTGGTCTTCTTCGGAAGAATCTTAGCGTAAATTTGGTAAAAAAAAACGAAAATTAGGCCTGATTATGACAGCACAGTGAAGTTACAGAATGAATGATGATTTTAAAACAAATAAAAACAAGTAAAAACACGGAACAAGTAAAACAGACAGATATTTAGCACCAATGCTATAGATCTAGGCCTATAATCGTTAACAACTTGCATAGAATAAGACAATGGACTTATTCTATTGTACATTAACTATTTACTTAAATGATTGCGCACGCTTTAACTCTGTTGAAGTGAAGCTGACTGTATAGGCCTACTATGGTTTGGGCAACGATGACCAAAATCAAAGCAGAATGGCACAACTGAAGACCTACCTTCGAAGGCAAGCTATAGCCTAGTGGCTGAATTAGGTATTAAAATGATTGGGAATAAGAGTCGGTTTTCTCCATCGAAGCCTTACACACGTATAGACCCTATAGAGCAGTGTTCGTTTAAATACCAGAAATCATACAATACGTTGAAGAACCAGTTATTTCAGACTAAAATGAAGAACCAGTTGTCTCAAGATAAACGACGAAGCAGTTTTTATAAGACACGCTGGAGAACGAGTTCTCTGAAAAGCTAAAACTAAACAAAAACTAAAGCGGGTGATCGTGTCTTTCGGGTCGCTGGCCCATGCGCCTGGAACAGTCTTCCAGCATCAATTCAAGAAATAAAAAGTCAATCTGCTTTTAGAAAACAGTCAAAGCTGTAGCCCACCTGCGTTCGAGCTGTTTTTGCATTTATGCTGACATTTGACAATAGCATTATGTGTGTAAAGCATCCTAGAAATAGCTTGCTACCGACGATGCTATATAAATTGTCTTGGTTACAATTACCATTACACT
>OX457043.1:12196168-12198668 GCA_949752735.1 Lumbricus terrestris | reverse complement strand
CCAGATTGCTCCAAGTAAGGGACGAATTGAGCTGCAACAAGTCTCTCAAGAGTTTTAGATAGGTAAGAGAGGTTAGAGATGGGCCTGTAGTTTTGGCAAACATTAAGGTCAAGGTTAGGCTTCTTTAGCCTTGGAAATACTATTGCACGTTTCTGAGATGTAGGAAGAAATCCATCACTGAGTGACCTATTAAACATATAGACAAGAAATGAAATAATGTCATCAAGCACATTAACAATGATGAACGGTGGGAGCGGATCAAGCTCACACGACTTCATGTTCGAGGAGCCAATAACCCGTCGGAGATCAGCTTCAAGGATAGGTCGAAAACCGTCGAATTTGCAGTCCGTTTGAGAGAAGTCGGGTTGAGGAGCACCAGTCATTCCAGCACGAAGACCAGCTATTTTGTCAGTCATCATCTTGAGAAAGTCATCTGCTACGAAAGTTGGTGTGGTTGAAGAGCGAGAAGCATGACCCAGCAGGCCCGATATAGTAGACCAAAGACGCTTCGGATTCTTTTCGTCACGAGCTACAAGGTTCTCCCAGTATTCAGACTCTTTGCTTCGATAGAGGCGATGGAGTGCCCGAAGTTGAGTGATCCACGTAAGGCGATCGGAAGGTTCTTTGGAGCGCCGGTAACGTCTCTCAAGACATCGCGTTCGACGACGAAGCTGGCGGCATTCTCCATCAAACCAGGCCGCAAGTGGGCGGATTCGCATCTTTACTTTACGTGGAGGTAAAAGTCTGTCCAACAGTTCACTCATTGTGTTAGTGTATAGATCGAAAAGTTCCGTCACCGAGAGTGTTTCAAGGAATGGTAGATCAGCAGCAAGTTTCGAGCAACGAATTTCTTCTCTGAGCGCTTGGTAATCCAAAGATGCCCAACCCCTCACAAGACGGATGGTGTGTATGGGTTGGGTGTGTAATGGGGGAAGAGTTGCTTCCACCAGAGAATGGTCTGACAGCGTAGGCGGATGGATAAATAAGTCTTGAACACAGACATCGTCAGAAGTGATGACCAGGTCCAAAATTCCTCCTAAATTGTGTGTAGATTCTTGTACATGTTGTTGAAGACCAAATTGCCTGAGGAGTTCCAGGAATCGCAATGTGTTTGAATTCGTTGACTCTTCAATATGTATATTCAAGTCTCCAAGAATAATTAATTGAGTGTTTCTGGTGATGAGGCTCTCAAAAACGGATGACAGCTCATCAAAGAACTTCCCAGTTGCTGGCGCAGATCCAGGTCTATAGATAGATAACAAGGTAGACGGTCCATGTGACGTCACTAGAGTTACGCAGAGCGCTTCAAACGTCGTAATCTCCATGTCAAGTTTGATTAAAGATGATCGAAGCGATGAACGTGTGTAGATAGCGATACCACCGCCACCCACCACTTTGCCGTCCGGTCCAAGAAGGTCTCTAGGTCGATCATGTATGATGTAACCGTCCGGAGCGGCACGTCGAAGGGGCACATCATCCGAGCCATGATGCCAGCTTTCAGTAATAGCTAACACATCAAGCTGTCTTTCGTGAAGTACATGAGCAACATATGCAAATTTGTCAGTAAGAGAGCGGGCGTTCCATGTTGACATGCGAAGCCCAGGTGTTCCCTTTCCCTTGACAGTAGGAACAGATGAATGCAAGGTAGGCTTGTCAGGGAGAGACCGGTTCGAGTTAGCCAGGTCAGGCGGATTCGGTCCATCCGAGGAAGAGTCCAAGATCAAGTTAGCTGGAACTGACGTAAGTAGAGAGGTTGTAGTTCCACGCTGAAGTCGATCTGCCGCTGGGCACCAAATCCGAGCACTAAACAGTGCTTTCCTAAGCACGCGTTCAGGGCGTAGACTCGGAGACGAAAAAGTAAATAATTCTTGTAATGAGTAGGTGAGACGAATTGTCACGCCTAGCTAAACAACAAAAATGGCATATACGCCGAGTTGATTCCTTTCCGCAGCACAGTTTACTAGACGGAAAATAAATACGGAACTATTTTCAGAACTGTATACTGCCATGCTGGTAAGTTTACCCTGTCTGTTTCACCGAGTAGTCCAGAAGCGGCAACAAACTTTGATTAGATAAATCCAGTTGTGTTCGAAAATCGATAAAAGTCTCAAATACAAGTCAGAAGTAGAAATTCAATCAACTTTTTAACTCAGATTGATAAAATATTAGATAATCTCATCAAAAAATAAATTTAAACGGCGCCTGTCACGCTGATGTGTATACACGACTAGCTACTACTACTACTACTACTACTACTACTACTACTACTACTACTACTACTACTACTACTACTACTACTACTACTACTACTACTACTACTACTACTACTACTACTACTACTACTACTACTACTACTACTACTACTACTACCACTACTACTACTACTACTACTACTACTACTACTACTACTACTACTACTACTACTACTACTACTACTCCACCTCCTACTACTACTGCTACTACTACTACTACTACCACCACTACTACTACTTCTACTACT
>OX457043.1:12018668-12193668 GCA_949752735.1 Lumbricus terrestris | reverse complement strand
AATTGTCACCTTATAACACAGTTGATCAGTCAATTCACTGTATGTCAGTCATTTAAAGCTGAGACATAAAGTTGAAAAATACCAGCGAAGGCACAGTCTGTTATTAACTTATAATGACATAGGAGGAAACCGTTTATCGAGAAAACGTTTGCAGAAACTGAAATGAATATAGAAAAGCGAAAACGTGGACTGGATTTGGTTCAATTTTAAAAGAGTGATTTGAGACAGATTATAGGCTTATACGATCAAGCCTAGTGTTTAGATAACACAAGCAATTTTCCATTTGCTGCGTTGAAAATGCATTGGATCAACGGTCACTTGCAAAGTTTATTAGAATACTAAAAGTTATTCTGAATAAACTTCTATAGGCCTACACGCAGATATATATATATATATAGTCTAAATTCACTTTCGAATTAAGATTGTTATAAGGCTAATGAACTACACACAAAAAATTGTGATTAAAAGCGATCCTCGTCTCGCTAATCTCAATTATTGTTTAGACTGAGATTAACGATAAAAGAATTGAGACCAGTGGATGCGTTCATGATTAAAATTAATTTTGTCCAGTGCCGTCACAACGTTCAAATGTCGCACAGAAAACGTGGCAGAAAGATCTTTTCGGTGGCGGCAAGATCTCCAAACAACAGATTCGTTGAGAAGTTGTTCGGACACCATTGCCTCATTCTTGCCTCAGATTATAAATTTCCGCAATTGCGCCCATGATGAGTAGAATTAAAAACAAACGGAATAATTCAATAATACCTTTTTGATCTTCTGGCTCATTTTCTTGCGTTTCTTCTTTGGTGTGATGTGCAAGCAGACACGTGTTCTTCCCTTCCAAACGTCAGACACGTGTGTGCCTCTCTTCCAGACGTCAATGAATCTATACAAGCACAAAACGATTGCCTATTATTTCACTGCAGTCGAATAATGCTGTTTCAACCCGAGTATATACCATCAAGTGGCGTAGCCAAGAATTTTTGATGGGGGGGTTTATGGCCGGAAACCCTGTTTTTTGCTATTTTTCTTACTTAAATGGAAAAATAACCTTGAAAAAACCTTTTCCCGGAGCCAATGGGGGGGGGGGTTAACCCCCGAACCCCCCCTTGCCTACGCCACTGATACCATCCCCAATTGAGCAATAAATCAATTTGAAGCCCAATTTTAAAATAAGCATAAGAACGTCAAAGCTGTATCAGAACTCACCTTCAAGCAGTCGAGCTCCGACAAATATCTAGGCCTACACCTGAGCATTCCGAGTCGCATTCAAGCATTTTAATTATTTTTGCTGTTGACAATAACATACAGGCATACATGTAACTTGCAATAACAGATGTTTCTGCAGCAATAAAATATGATATGCTTCAATATCCTAAGATAGCAGTAGCCTACAATTACGAATATAATAATTATAGGCTCGGACGCTCGGTGGCCGCCTAGCGTGTGTTCTATGAAACGCGGAATTGGGCTGTGAGTTGATGGTTGACCTGTTTATGTTGAGAGACCGACTGGCCTGTAGTATAAGGGATTGTATTTTGCAGCTGTTGAGAGCACCTTTAACAAGGCTAACAGCGCTAAATATCGATTTATTGGTCGTATTAATCAACAAGGAGATCATGTAGAAGACAGGTAGAATAGAGAAACACAGCAATACATGCAGGCGGTCATCGAAACAAACCATTGAGGACTCATCTGTTGGTCGTCGCAATTTCGGAGATAAAGAAACAGCTGGGCGAAGAAAAGAGGAGAGGAGAGGAGAGGACGGGATAGGCTTGTAGAGGAGGATACAGAAGAGAAGAGACAAGAAGAGAAGAGAAGGGAAGAGAAGGGAAGGGAAGAGAAGGGAAGGGAACAGAAGGGAAGGGAACAAAAGAGAAGGGAAGGGAACAGAAGGGAAAATAAGAGAAGGGAACAGAAGGGAAGGGAAGGGAGCAGAAGGAAAGGGAAGGGAGCATAAGAGAAGGGAAGGAAGGGGAATAGAAGGGAAGGAAACAGAAGGAAAGGGAACATAAGAGAAGGGAGTAGAAGGAAAGGAAAGGGAACAGAAGGGAAGGGAACAGAAAAGAAGGGAACATAAGAGAAGGGAAGGGAACAAAAAGGAAGGAAAGGGGACAGAAGAGAAGGGAAGGGAACAGAAGAGAAGGAAAGGGAACAGAAGGGAAGGGAAGGGAACAGAAGAGAACGGAAGAGACGGGAAGAGAAGGGAAGGAAAGAGAAGGGAAGGGAAGCGAAGGGAAGGGAGCACAGTACAAAGCAAATCAGAGGACACTAGAGGCCAGGAGATGACAGGAGAGTGACTGAATTCTGAACACGGTGTCACATACCAGTCCTAGGTGAGACTACTTTGGCTGGGTTCTACAAAATTCGGTAAAGGTTTTCCAGTAGTGACATTTTCCTATACTCGCGCATGCTATTGTTTCATGATAACTTGTTGCACTTAGCAGAGTCTGACATAATAGCTTGCTGTTGTCAGAATATTGTGTCCAAGAAATAATATGAGACAATCCTTTCGCGTCTCTCTCTCTCTCTCTCTCTTTCTGTCTGTCTCTCTCCCTCTGTCTCTCTGTCTCTCTGTCTCTCTGTCTCTCTCTGTCTGTCTCCCTCTCTCTCTCTCTCTGTCTGTCTCTCTCCCTCTGTCTCTCTGTCTCTCTGTCTCTCTCTCTCTCTCTCTGTCTGTCTCCCTCTCTCTCTCTCTCTCTCTCTCTCTCTCTCTTTCTGTCTGTCTCTCTCCCTCTGTCTCTCTGTCTCTCTGTCTCTCTGTCTCTCTGTCTCTCTCTGTCTGTCTCTCTCTCTCTCTCGCTATCTATCTATCTATCTATCTATCTATCTATCTATCTATCTATCTATCTATCTATCTATCTATCTATCTATCTATCTATCTATCTATCTATCTATCTATCTATCTATCTATCTATCTATCTATCTATCTATCTATCTATCTATCTATCTATCTATCTGTCTGTCTGTCTGTCTGTCTGTCTGTCTGTCTGTCTGTCTGTCTGTCTGTATGTCTGTCTGTCTGTCTGTCTGTCTGTCTGTCTGTCTGTCTGTCAGACAGACAGACAGACAGACAGACAGACAGACAGACAGACAGACAGACAGACATACAGACAGACATACAGTCTGTCTATCTATCTATCTATCTATCTATCTATCTATCTATCTATCTATCTATCTCTCATCTATCAGACCTCGTTCGTCGTCTCCACTGTGTATTTCCATTCTGCCCTGGCGACTGAAAACTGAACTCTTCAAGCTATCCCGTCCTATCCTGTTTCTAGGCCTACGCACATGTATGCAACCACATGACTACTATCTTCCCAGATTTCCAACGTAACAACTCGCACTGTGACTTAAATTGACTCTGAGATGAACCAAACGTCCAGACGAATTTGATTTTATTTAGCGCCGGCGTTTGAGCGACTTTTTAGGTGTAGATAATTTTAAGAGATGAGCTTATACCGGTATGTTACATTTAGTTTGGTTTTGTGGATGTGATGCGATCTGATGTAAGTCTAATCTATAAGTAGAAGCAGAATAGGGAAATGAAAGCAGGAAGAAGAAAAGGAGGAGCAGGAGGAGGAGGAAAAGAAGAGGGTGAAGAAGATGAAGAAGAAAAATAGCAGGACGAAGAAGACGAAGAAGACGAAACGGATGAAGATGAAGATGAAGAAGTAGAGAAACAGGAGGAGGAAGAGAAAGACAAGGACGAAGTGAAAGATGATTAAGAAGAAGAAGATAAGGATGAAGAAGAAGAAGAAGAAGAAGAAAAAAAGAAGAAAAAGAAGAAGAAGAAGAAGAACGAGGAGCAGGATTAGCTGGAGTTGGGAGAGAAAATTGAAGAGAAGACACTAGTCTGCAACAGCTTATGGTCACCAAACATTATCAACTGAATAAAAACCTTGGTAAATTCTTCCTACTATAGTAGTGCATGTATACAATGTATGTCCTTGCATGGTAGTAGTTGACTTAGTCAATGATATTGGCATTTACTGTAAAAATTATACTGGGATATTTTTCTTATAACTTAAAACTATAACGTATGCTATCCAACTGGTTTAAAGTCGTTCGTATTGATGACTACAATTATTATGCTTTGAAGAACTGCTTATATTCCAGCAGCGTTACATAACCTACAACTTATCTTGTTAACGACTTTAATATCCCCGGAAGGCGTGTAAAGCCATGTTGACAGCAATATCTAGCGGAATGGTGTCTATTCCTTTATGAGGTCAGAATTTATGGACAGTCCTTCCCTTTAAAGAGTTCATATAACAAACAGAGTCGCTGTTCCGATCAACAGCCGGATCATTTACCCTTCGTGTGGAATCCGGAGAATGGGGTCTCGGAAAAAGATCGTTGGCAGAGCTTTACGACTGTGTTGACACGACCGCTAAATTCGCTAATACTAATTTGATTGAATATCTTATAGCACAGTATAGCGGTGATCGCAGTGACTCAAAGACGATCACTACGTTGCGGTGAGTATAGGATAATAGCTGAACAGGAAACTGCGATGCTTATGCGAGAAGCAACTATTGATGGCAATGGATATTTTGTGCAACGTATACGCTACATTGTACGCTGTAGCCTGTATTCTGTGCAGTACGTCTGCCAAAAATAAACAAGACGCTTCAGCCTTCATGGCGCTTCGGCGTAATATATATCAGTTAACGTCTCAGCATCGGTCTTGATTTCAGTGTCACACGAATTTAGGATTTAAAGAATTGCGGAATTCACGATTTTAAGAGTGTGCAGCCTTCCAACATTGCAGAAATGCAAGATTTTGATTGTTCATTTAAAAAAATTAAGCTTGTGAATTTCAAGATGCATGATTTCAGATTGTCATGATGTCCAGGTTTGTGAGTGGGCTGTGTGTGATGGCGATTTTGTTTGTATGTGCATTTGTTATAGGGCCCCTTCAAGCTCTCTACTCAGAAGCGCTCCCGACTACAGTCCGGACACTGCATTGGAGTTTCACGCCGAAGCACAGAGCAATTGCGAGTGAAGGTCTTGCCCAAGGTCCCTACGCGGCGATTTGAGGTGGATTTGAACCTGCAACCCTTTTCGGCTGCAAGGCGACGAACATATTCACTACACCCCCCGCACCCCCACAAGATTTTCATGCTATATTACGATTTTATAGAATACTGGAGAAGGGCCGTGAGTAGGCCTGAGTAGGCCTAGTTGTCTGGAAAAAGTGCTAGTCAAAGCTGAGCCATTAAACGAAATATAATATCGTCTTGTGTTATAGTAAACATTTATGCCATCTCTAACGAATTGAGCTTATGCTGCCCTTAACAATATAGCCAGTAATGATATTGCCTTTCGCGTCATAACCATAGGCCTACTTTAGTCGACCGTAAATTTGTCTTTGGCATACTTAACATACTTATAACTCAGACGCCTGTGGAAACTCACAGCTGCTCCTCAAACACAGGCTCGATTTATTTCGTGCGTCACAAATACTGTACATAATATAAATAAAAAGACTAACTAAGAACTAAACAGGACACACTAAATTAATTAAAACTTTTATTCAGCTCTATTTAACTTAATAAAAACCTTTCTATCTGCAGTCTAACTATGACTGTTGCTGTAACTGTTAAAGTAAGAACATCAAATCACAACTTTAAACCGAACTCTTCAAGCTCTCTTATCTCTCGATTATTATTATCAGGTTCTGCCTCGCGACCATGCACCACAACCACCACCACCACCCCCACCACCACCACCATCACCACCATCACCATCACCATCACCGTCTACCACCGTAGCACCACGCTGCCTCCTCAGCTTGACCCGGCTTGACCTTTCCGGATTTTGACGAACAGGGCAGCTACGGCAAGTGTGGACTTGATTTGATATACCGGTAATAGGGCATAGCGCCGGTGAATAAGCTGGCCCCCTTGACGCGGCTTTTGTGGGTGCTGAGAAATTCTCGGAAATTTACGTTACATTACATTACATTGAATTACAAGACTGGACGGACCAACGCAGGGTACATAATAATTATCACCCTACCAGACGTATAAGGTCGTTCTTATTGAATATCTCTCGTCGGGAAGAGACATCAACCAAAGCTTTAGAAGCAGACTCGCAATGAAATTGACAACGCAATCGTCTTTGACTTCTCTTAATAAGCGAAATCGGGAAACTTAACTTCGTTGGGCGCTGTTGAAATCCCCCAAGGCGCTGCTACGATATAATAATAATTTCAACCCGAGAACAGTCGTGCCTTGGGAATGGACTCACTGAGATCTTCGCTAACTCATACTTTATTGATCTCAAAGTAATAATTTCTGGACGCTTGGTTCGAAATTTATGCACAGTCTTTAATTGTAGACCTATACTATATCGTTAGGCGGGACGTCGCATATAAAATGTAATCTGTCTCTGCCAGATCGATCATAATAATAATTGATTCTGATCCCAATGCAGAAAGCAGCGTAGAGAAGGAACTTCAAGGAAGCTTATGGCATCAATACAAGTTTGTGACGTTTATAGCTACGAAATGCGACCAAAGTCTCTCAACGCATGTGACAATAAAAACAGACGTGAGCGGTATATAGGCATGATGACGATGATGATGATGGTTCTCTGCCCAAAGGCAGGTTCATTGGCTTTACACCCCTGGGATGAGATGAGTGAGGTGGTTTCCCGTTGCCTTCCTCGCAGACAATGATGGGTAAGCAACTTACCCAAGGTCGCTCCGCAGCAGCTTGCGCCACCGTGTCCCATGCGTGCTAGCCCGAGATATCTAAATCTCTGAGTGTCAACTCCCAGCCCGGGGCTTGAACCGCAGTCCGTTGCAACCAACAGACGTATGCCGCTCTCGCTTACCGGTGTAGCTAACTAGGCCAGGCATGTGCATAGACCTATGTAATTTTGCAGTATGTCCAACTCACCGAACCTGCAGCGAATAAGCAAATTCTGTTTAACAGCAACTGTGAAATCAACTAAGATGTTAGAAACTTTATTCTGAGGGTTCTTTTTGACACCCACTAATGACATTGTTATCTTCTCATTATTTTGCTATTTACTTTTGAAGTGTATTGACGTGTAACTGGGTGCGGTGTGTCACCCTGATTTGTCTAATTAAACGAAGATTAATTAACTTTGTCTCCGCTGTCTTCCTAGTCTAGAGCCTGCACGACTTTCCTACAAAGTGCCATTCCATGTAACCATAGGATATCATCTGACATTGACAAAGCAAAAGTTCAAAGGTAGGTCTACTGAAGAAATACATAAACACACGCAGAGGACAACAGATACATGTAGGTCTACTCTTCGGCAGTTAGGCCTACAGATTTTGCTCTGTGATCTCTCTATCCAGTGCCATACAATCAGAGATCACCGATTATTGTCTAAACTTGAAAAAAATCTATTGTAGATCCCAATTGTATGTTGCACTGAAATAAAGAGGTTTCTTTTATTGACCTGGTGCTGTCATGGGCGGAGTGTGGTTCCGTTCTTGGAGGGCTAAAACCTTCTTGAGGGGGCTAAGACCGCTAAAAGATACGATTTACACGGTAAAAAATGAATCTGTGTTTTCTTGGTAGGGGAATGCGGAACTAAAATGGTCATCTAAAAAAGAGGAACCTAGGTAGGCAGGTTTTGGCCAGAGAGAGTAGCCTATATAATATATTTATCAACATCAATGTAATGAAAAGAAGTAATATGTGGTAGGCCTATGGGAATGCAGAATATAGAGATAGGTGGTGGCTTAGTAGAGAGGCTAAGGAAGAGAGCTAGTGGCTATAGCTGTATTCAGGCTGCAAGGCATCCTAGAAGCTGCTAGGAGGAAGCTGAATACAGAGAAGGAACGCGAGGCACTCAGAGGGCGCTTACACTCGGGGACTCGAATTGGACACTCGGACCGGAGAGAGTAGTCAGAGAGAGCCGGTTAATATCGTGACTGCGACTACGAGAACAGATTGTAACTCTATTGTTCTTTGTACGGTATGTGCCTTTAATATACAATTTTATAGTAAGTACAGTGTCCTCGTTCATAGCTAGCTTTCCCCCTAATTAGAAGTGTTACATATCTGTTCATCAGCGGGTGTTTCAGTTCGGACGATCCCCTGCGATTCATTCGCGATTGGTGGCAACGGTTTTCTCGCTATAAACTGCGGAACAAAGTTTCTTTCCTCGGTCGACTGCAACTTCTCATCGGTGCTGGAACTCTCTCCGACCGTCTCAGAAGCAATGCTGTCATTGTCTTTCCTAATCGGAGGAAGTCGAGTGGAACCTACGCCAGTAAATCGCTTCGGTTGAGTGGTTCTGTTACCGCATGGATGATCGGAGGTGCTGTCAATTTGCAGAGGCCACTCGTTCAGCTCATGTTGTTGTTGTTGTTGTTGTTGTTGTTGTTGTTGTTCATGAACAACCAGTCGTTCGTTCCGTATCGCTTCATCTGTGATGCGTCGGCCAGCCTCACAGTCACTGCGCATTCGAGCCGCGTCTCTGAACGATGTATCTTGGCACCGTCTTGGTTTCTTGTCCAGCCTACGCTCCTGCAACGCCTTCAGCACCTCTGGATACAACGTACCGACGCTGAATCCCCTCTGCAGCACCCGTCGCTCCATCCTACACCGCTGGATGTTCTCCGGTGTCGGGGTAACGAGCTCCGGGCGGTAACCCAAGCGCATAGTCTGCAGCTTATCACCAGTGAAGGACTGCAGGACCTCGATCAACGCCTCCTTCTCCTCAGCCGCCCGTCTTGTCCGGGCCAGCGCCTTCTCCATGCTCGTGTTCTCTTCCTTCTGGCGTCGATCGAGGAACTTGGTGAGAAGGCGCTGGTGTCGGCCTTCGCAGTGGTTCCGTTTGTCGGCGCGGTGTCGGGCGCGGAATGTCGCCTCGAGGAGATCGGTGTGGAGGGATCCCTTCCCGTATAGACTGATGACTCCGTGGCTGCGCCAACTGCCTGCTCCTGCCTGTGGCATTGCGACACCGTCGTTCTCTGTACACACACAAGAGAAACAAGCAAATCGATTAACTTAGATGTAGCCTACTTGTTACTGCTTAATGACACTGTATAGTCATGTCAAAGATGATTAGTGTCGCCCTCCTCGTTCATCCATACTTTGGACTGGCACTGACAGAGTGCGGGCAGTACGGAGTTTCAGTGAAAGTGCAGTCCAGCTCTGGTTACATAAAAAGAAATTATTGTGTAGACTTTCAATCCCTTAAGCCGTTGCTTGTTTCTGTTTTAACGACACTGTGTCATATTTAAGATGATTAGTGTCGCCCTCCTTCTTTATCCAGGCTTGGGACTGGCACTGTCAAAGAGTGCCAACAGTGGCGGAGTTAACATAAATGAAAATGTCTGCCCTTTGTGACTTTATGACCTCAGAGCCGGTCATTTTTAATGGATTGTTCGGCCACAATCTTTATCGCCGCTGCCCGTTTTAATGGGGGACACGCTATTTATGGCCCCCTTGCTTGGACCGTCTGGACACGAGGATTAAATCCTTGCTATTATAAGCCATCATCGAAACTCGAAAGACGAACATGGAACTAATCGCACAGAGGTGCATGGGACGTACATGTACGCTCAAACCGATGCAGCTATAATGGAGCCGTGCAGTAGGGTAATGTACAGTTGAGGTTCGACAAAGTAATTGGGGTGAAGAAGGCGTTGTTGGTGTGATTATAAATAAGATGAAGTTAGGTAATAATCGGTTTCTGTTTATATGATGATCACGTGGACATTGGTATACTAAACTGAGTCATTAATATTGTCCAATTATTGTATCCATAACGGCACTGTTTCTATAAATTTATATAGCGCCACCCAAAGTGCACACCAAGGTGAGGTACTCATAAAAATAAGAGCATCGTCATCTCTATTCTGCGTGGAAAAGGTTGTCTTGCAAATCTATGACATCTCTTGGCCTTTGCTTGCCTCATAGGCCTGTAAGTAGGCTATAGGCTTATGCTAAACTTACTTATGTAGCCTATAATATATCCTAAAAAACATTCAATTCGATCAAGTCTCCACGTTGCAGGTATTGAACGTCATCTTTGATTTTTCCTCTTGAGTTAGCGTAATGTAAATTTACAATTACAGAATCAATGCCTCTCTGCCCGACATGACAGAATGTAAATTAGATATTGAACTCTTTTGGAAACCACTTCAAGTTTCGCAAGCAATTATATGCCTGTCGAATTTTTAGCACAACACGCGCCGATATTATAGTGTTCAATTCGGTTAACCACTATCGTGAATCTCAGTTTTTTTACCTATGTTTTTCATCCGCTAAATATCATGTAGGCCTTAATAAGATCCGATGCTGAGCAAACTCAGCAGAATAATGGAAAGTTCGAAAGGACTACATTAGTGTCTAATTTTAAAACCAACATAGGCCTAACTGAAAGTGATCAAAGTACTTATTAAAAATCTGTAATTAACTAAACTATATAAAAACCATTTAGTGCCGCAAGAGTTGAGGACAAGCATAAAGGCCACACTATTATAATAGTGGTTTCACTTTAAGGATACTGAATAATATAAGAAAGATCATCAACGTCGCCTTCTTATTCAGGCTTGCGACTTGCACTGTACGAGTGCAAACAGTGGCGGATTTAGGGTAAACATTGTCAACCTAACACTGCGCCAATTCCATCGTGTCGACCTAACATTGGCTCTAAACTGCACATGATCAGCCGCTGTTAATTTCACGGTCGACCGGTCGGCTGTCTTAGGAGGATGCCTCACTACACACAAGTATGTTCACGCGTCTATATATAGATCTAGGGTGAGGAAGGGTTGACAGCGTGTCCCTGGGGGACCGTGCAATCACCCGCAAAGCACTTGGCGCTAGTCTTGCTCAGTCGCCGCTTCCTCCATCATCTCCTCCCCCACCTGAGAGGGTAAGAGAACGGTTCGAATCGGATGGCCAGCGCTCGAGGTTTATTGGACTCCGGCGGATGGTGACACAACTCGCAGGCATAATAATATCATGCATGACATGCATACATGACATCTATATAAATAAAGAGAAGATTCTGTCTGTCTGTCTGTCTGTCTGTCTGTCTGTCTGTTTAACCGGAATGCATTTCCACAGTTTTTGAGCTTTTCACTCAAAACCTTCACTACTGTGTAGGTCTCGGCAGGAGACACAAAGTCGAGGGGTTGGCGATTCTCTACCACCATGGGGGTCAGGGTGGGGGGCGAAACCTCCAAATTTGTTTTTAAAAAAACGCAGCCATTGATATGAATTTTTTTACCTAGATAGAGGGCCATCAGAACCACCAGGATCAGTGGTTGGCGAATCTATACCACCAAGAGGGCCAGGGTGGGGGACCGAAAAAACTGAGACGGCAGTTACTTAAACACCTTTTTAAACGCTTGCATCGTCATTATATAAATGGCGAGCGCAATTGATGTATTTTTCACGAAAATCCTAATTTCACGAGTGGCGTACTGGTGCAGGTCGGTGTGGTGGGATGAGGTGGGGGAGAGGGTGGGGTGAGGGGGAATCTTTCCCGAAAACCCTAATTTCACGGGTAGCGTACTGGTCGAGGTCGGAGTGGGGTGGGGTGGGGAGGGGTAGGGGAGGGTTAGGTGGGGAGGAATTTGTCCCCAAACCCAAATTTCACGGGTGGCGTACCTGTGGAGGTCGGAGTGCGGCGGGGCGTTGTGGGGTGGGGGATGGTGGGGAGGCGAAGGTAGGGGTGGGTCAGTGTGGTGGGGTGGGGTGGGGGAGAGGGTGGGGTGGGGAGGGTTGGGTGGGGTGAGAGTGGTGGGGGTCAGAGGAATTTTCCCTGAAAACCCTAATTTCACGGGTGGCGTACCGGTGGAGGTCGGAGTGTGGCGGGGCGTTGTGGGGTGGGGGATGGTGGGGAGGCGAAGGTAGGGGTGGGTCAGTGTGGTGGGGTGGGGTGGCGAGAGGGTGGGGTGGGGTGGGGGAGGGTTGGGTGAGGGTGAGAGTGGTGGGGTCAGGGGGAATTTTCCCCAAAACCATAATTTCACGGGTGGCGTACCGGTGGAGGTCATAGTGCTGTGGAGTGTTGTGGGGTGGGGGTTGAAGGGGTGGGGCGTGGTGTGGTGGGGTTGAGGCCGGGAGCGGGTCGAATCCTAAATTTCCCGGGCAACGCCGGGTACCCCAGCTAGTACATAATAATCACGTCATGCATATTATGCATGGTATGCATGGCATCAACAATATTCGACAGACAATTCCCAAGAAAACTACATGTACATGTAGAAATTCCTGTTTGCTTTGGAGACGACGACAATGATGATAATGACGATGATGAAGATTAAATTAAAAATACCAGCAGCGTCAAAAACATCGGTAGTAGTAGTAGCAGTAGTAGTAGTAGTAGTAGCAGTAGTAGTAGTAGTTGTTGTTGTTGTTGTAGTAGTAGTAGTAGTAGTAGTAGTAGTAGTAGTAGTAGTAGTAGTGGTAGCAGTGGTAGTAGTGGTAGTAGTAGTAGTAGTAGTAGTAGTAGTAGTAGTGGTAGTAGTTGTAGTAGTAGTAGTAGTAGTAGTAGTAGTAGTAGTAGTAGTAGTAGTAGTAGTAGTAGTAGTAGTAGTAGAAGTAGTAGTAGTAGTAGTAGTAGTAGTAGTAGTAGTAGTAGTAGTAGTGGTAGTGGTAGTGGTAGTGGTAGTGGTAGTGGTAGTGGTAGTAGTAGTAGTAGTAGTAGTAGTAGTAGTAGTAGTAGTAGTAGTAGTAGTAGTAGAAGTAGTAGTAGTAGTAGTAGTAGTAGTAGTAGTAGTAGTAGTAGTAGTAGTAGTAGTAGTAGTAGTAGTAGTAGTAGTAGTAGTAGTAGTAGTAGTAGTAGTAGTAGTAGTAGTAGGAGCAGCAGCAGCAGCAGCAACAACAACAACAGCATCAACAATAACAGCAACGATAGTAATAGGAATGATAAATATAACAGCAACAAAACAATAACAATAACAATTATAACGACAACCAAAATAATATGTAGGCCTATGTGCATACTGACAAATAAAGAAAGATGAGGAAGAAGCAGAAAAAGATATAATAAGTAGGACAAGAAGATAACGAAAATTAAGCGATGCCTTGATTGCCAATGGAGTGATTTCTGTCCAAGGATCCAGACGAAGAAAATACCAACAGATGGAAACAGCATTGACCAAAAAGCAAACACGTGTTCATCATGTCGTCAATATTGTGAACAGTTCTCGTTCAAACAACTCACCTACGCGAGTTTGTCCACTTCTGACTCAAAACGAAGGGAATCGAAAATTGAAATTGCGTTTCTTCTATGCTGAATTCTTCACAACAGAGTAACTTTAAACGAGATCAGACAACAGAAGCAAACCAATTGTTACCATTAGTATAATTTATATCGTCACAAAATACGATCGTCAATAATTTTCTACTCTAGCCTACTCGTCGGTTGACTTTCGATAATAAGAAACCAGGATGCAGCACTGCTCACTTATAAGCATTCCTCCCGCGGAGTCCCTGGCCTCGCATCGAGATCTTCTGAGGACTCTATATGTTGCCAAAGCTGTGGGCCATGCATAGGTCTCCTTCGAGTAGGTTATCTTTGTCTCCTGTCTGGTAAATTTCTCCGCTGAAACAGACCTCCGCTACGCCCCCTAGCGAGAACGATCGTCATCAGTCGTCGTGGCAACCACCTGTGAGCCACTCGAATAGTGTTTGCCTATAATACCTGCGCTAGATAAACAGCCGTGTATAGCCGTTGTATTGTTTTCCGGTTGGTGAGTCGTTGGGCAAACAGGCGATTCCACTTGAGAATCTCTCTCTCTAACGTTACAATCGTATGCATTGCTCTTCAGCAAGAGAACCCACGGGAAGGTACTTGTATGCTCATGCGCAGAAACACGCTGAGTTATAATAGAGCGACCATGACAGGTGAAACAGGAAGTTCCGTCTGTGTTGGAAATTGTTTAATTTAGGATGTGTAACAGTGCTGGGGATAAAACCTGATTGGGTGTGACATGTGTGGAGAAACTATTGGCCCTATATAATATTCTAATTGATTGCAAATATTGGAAGAATCAGAAGGAGAGTTTTAAGAAGAGGAAGAGGAAGAACAAGAGCAATAAACACGAGAAGAGGAAAAGAACAGGAAGCAGGAAGAAAAGAACAAAATCTCTCCGCCTTTGCTAGATTTGCAACGCAGGATTAGACTATCGATCATCTAACATAACGACCTTGCACTGATGGCGTTATCGGATCTGTCAAAAGTTTTTGATACTGTTGATCGTCATTTCCTACTAAGGAAATAAGATCATTAGACTATAGTCTAATATTATATTAGAGGCATATTTCTAGAATAGTTGATAACCTTAACTACATGTAGGCTACCTAGCTGTTAGGTTTAATTGTGCTATTATACACAAGTATATACATAGGCCTATATACTTGAACACGCTGAATGTGAAGTATATACTTGTAGCATAAATTTCATCAGGGCCCATACTAGGTCCTGATGAAATTTTCTATTTTTAATCTAGTATTAAAATATTTTCTATCTTTAGTCTGCGCTAATGAATAATCGAACATTTCTAATAAAATACTAGTCACTCGTGGGATCCCTCAGGGGCCTAGGCCTATATCATAATTATGCATATACTGGGCAGCCTATTCCTTTAATCTATGTTAATGATTTTTCGGATTGCTCAAAACTATTTAATTTTGTATTATTTGCGGATGATACGAATGGTTTCTTATAGCGAATAGATCGCTGGAGTCATTAGTTGCTAGTAGACTTGAAGGAGACGTAGCCTAACCGTTCTAAGAAGCATTGTTTTACTGTCTGTGGACAATTTTTTATCACCTGAGGGATTAAATTATATACCGTACCTCGGGTAAAAAATATTAACAATAACAATAATAGCCCTAATACTAGGTACTAACTGATTCACTATAGGCCAATATGGTTTTCTATGACTCAGTGAGATTCTTCACTTTTTAGATCAAACTGCGAGATTCTTCACTTTTTAGATCAAACTGTGAGATTCTTCACATTTTAGATCAAACTGTGAGATTCTTCACTTTTTAGATCAAACTGTGAGATTCTTCACTTTTTAGATCAAACTGTGAGATTCTTCACTTTTTAGATCAAACTGTGAGATTCTTCACTTTTTATATCAAACTGTGAGATTCTTCACTTTTTATATCAAACTGTGAGATTCTTCACTTTTTAGATCAAACTGTGAGATTCTTCACTTTTTAGATCAAACTGTGAGATTCTTCACTTTTTAGATCAAACTGTGAGATTCTTCACTTTTTAGATCAAACTGTGAGATTCTTCACTTTTTAGATCAAACTGTGAGATTCTTCACTTTTTAGATCAAGCTGTGGCCGCTATCGATCAAACGACGCCAGTCTCAGACTGCCACATACAGAGATTTCCTGAGACAGTGTGTACTGTGTATGCCTACGTGAACGCAGGCCTACTGTCACACTCTCGATAATTCCCTAGGCATCGTTTACTTCCTTCTTCGCTCTTACGTGGCATTAAATTTTCTTCTCCACATGCACTCCCTCTCATTTCTTTTCCACACCCCCTCTCATTTATTCTCCACATCCCTTCTCATTTCTTCTCCACACTCACTCTCATTTCTTCTCCACACTTCTCTAATTTCTTCTCCATACTTCTCTCATTTCTTCTCCACCATCCTTCTAATTTCTTCTCCACACCCCCTCTCATATCGCGAAACTGCTCTGAAGGATTTGCTATGTGATGCTTATGTGAGCCTACAATGGTTCTACTAATGATTGATTACATTTGCCTTGACTTCTGAGCTGGTTTTCCGGGAATTGGTCCGGACACGAAGCGCACTTAAAACTATGAAAACACCTTTGGAAGTAATACAGCGTGAAATCCGCTCACATAAAATGACTGCATGCGAAACAGCGCAGCGGCGCATGGGGCGTATCACTGATCACTGGTCAGCATTTAGAGGTTACCATATAGTTCCTTTGGGGTCAGCATTTATTCCACTGTTCTTAACCTGTCTCAATTGTTTAGACTACCGTTCGCATGGACGGCGCCTGCACATACGAGCAAGAGGGTCATTTGTCTCAAAAACGACACCTTTTTAAAACTACTGTTCTACTTTTTGCTTTGACACATTTTCTCTTCGCAAATAAGCTCTCGTGATGTTAATTGATAGTTGATACTCAAAGCGAAACGAAGAAATTTACTGTCGATGTAAATTGTAAGATGTAAATTTACCTAGAAACCTCTAGGCTATGAAAAGAGCCTATTTTCGTAATTTCTTGCTTTTGCATTTTCAAGATCTCGCTTAAAAAGTTAACAGTAACCATTGGGTTTTATCCCTCTTGCTGGTGCTGATGCATACTTATTCATGTCTAATCCTCCCCCAATTGTCTACCTCTCTTTTCGTCCTTTATTGTTTCATATTCCAAGTCCTCTCCCTTATTCACTGGTGATAGGCATTTAAGTGAATGAGTCCAGAATGAACTTCCTAACATTTTTCAATAATGTTGATACCTTAAGTAAGTCTTTCTGAAACCGTCAGATCTTATGGCCCAATTTCGACATTTCTGCCAAAAGAGTAAATATCTTTGGCAGAAATTGCAAATGAAGATTAATCTGTCTCAACCCGGTGCATTAGCAGCGGAGTTTGGTCCTGATACAACAAGCAGCGAAATATACAGTTTGTAGCAGAGAAGCCTACGTCAGAGATACAGAATGCATTAATCAGAGAAAAATGAATATTCATGATCCTTAGAGACAAGGACACTTCCGGTTGATAGAGTAAGCAACAGACGGTCCATTTTCTCCGCTGAGGTCACCGATAAATATAAATACCGAGAATCAGAGAGAGAGAGAGAGAGAGAGAGAGAGAGAGAGAGAGAGAGAGAGAGAGAGAGAGAGAGAGAGAGAGAGAGAGGGGGGAGGGAGAGAGAGAGGGGGGAGAGAGAGGGAGAGACAGAGAGAGAGAGAGAGAAAGGGAGGGAGAGAGAGAGAGGGGGAGAGAGAGAGACAGAGACAGTGACAGTGACAGAACAGAGACAGAGACAGAAGCAGATAGAGACAGAGAGAGAAGCAGAGCCAGAGAGACAAAGACAGAGACAGACAGACAGACAGAGACAGATAGAGAGAGACAGACAGACAGATAGAGACAGACAGGCAGAGAGAAGCAGAGACAGAGACAGAGATGTATGTAATGATACGAAAACCTGTTGAAGCATTATAAGCCGATTACTATGTCCCGCATCATACATGTATCTTATAAGTTAATTCAGACTATTTTTGGCTTCAACCTTCAATTGAGTCTATGACAAGCAATTAGTGAACATTAGAAGGTGAAGCATTGAGACAAATTATTCTATTTTCAGAGCTCTCTCTGACAGATCTGTCTCTATCGCAGTAAACAAATGCGTCAAAATGCAAATAAACGACATTAGGTCTACATGTACTTAAGCTACAGCACTGCCCTTAACTGCCCTTAAATGCCCTTAACTATTTATAGTCAGAGAAATGCAAGATATATCCATACATTGATCTGACCCTTGAGCGAGTTTCTATTTTTACTGGCCTGTGTCTATATGGCGTCCTTTGGAGCAGACACTTCTTATGATTGTTTGGTACTTTAGAGCAGACAAAACACTTCTTTCGATTGTTTGGTACTTTAGAGTAGACAAAACACTTCTTATGATTGTTTGGTACTTTAGAGCAGACAAAACACTTCTTATGATTATTTGATACTCAGCCGCACATAGTGTTAAGCACGGGCTTATATTATTAGCCTATCTATAAAAATAAATGCAGTCGCAGTCTTAGTAATTCACTGGATGTCTGTTAAACCATATACCTAATCAACTTCTTGGAATATGAATTTTGAAGACCAGTGAAGCTCGGGATATTCGGATGCAAATTATTATAAGTGCGCTGTTCAAAGATATTACAGGCCAATGATCAGATCATGCTTTCTAAGTGGGCAACGTGTGCCTATGACATGTGTTTCAATAAATATCGTCGACTTAATTAGTGTATACCTTTGTTCTTCGATAACAGTGAAAATATTTCGTCAGAAGTTAAGCAATCCATGTTTTGATGATGACAATTCTGTGCAATTTGTGTTAAATTCTGCTGCTAGACTTATGGCACGACCATCTCGATATTCATACATCTCAAACGAAATGACTCATGATCTTCACTGGCTCCCGATCTTGGCGCCAATAATCAGATAGGGCCTACATGTACAAGTTCCTGCTCGTCTATAGTTACTAAATTCCTGCAGGGCTAAGCACCTAAATACCTTTGTGACTTGATGTGCAAGCCCCCTTCCCTTGTTACATGTTCAACGACACTGCTATATCAAAGATGATTAGTGTCGCCCTCCTTCTTTATACAGGCTTGGGACTGGCACTGGCAGAGAACAACCAGTGGCGGAATTGTTTGCAAGCCCCTTTCTGTAAGATCTTTACGTACTCTATGTTCTGTTGACCGCCTTGATCTTTGCGTACCTTGGTCACAAACTTCATTTACACAGCATCGAGCTCTTGCTATTGTGGATCACTCAATGTGGAATGACCTTTCCTCTGGCATTCGTTACAGTATTCTGATGGGGAATTCACCTGCATCTTTTATCTTTTCACTGTTTGAAGACCTTTCTCTTTTCATGGGCCTAACGCTTAAAGCTCAACGCTTCTGAATAGCTCTCATGTGAGAAGCGATTTACAGAATAATGTTATATTGGATTTAACAATTCATGGTCAACTGTTTATGAATAAATAATCAAGCAGAATTAGTAAATTTGGTTTGGTCTGCATTTAGCCTACTGCATGTATAATTGAGCGCTTGATTTTTTTGTCGACAATTTTGTTCTGTGATCGCGTTCTGAATAAATAATTTTCAGAATCCGTGGATGCATTACACACAATACATGACTGGAGTCATGCATACATGGAGTCTGGATGGATGGATGTATGGATGGATGGATGGATGTATGTATGCATGTATGTATGTATGTATGTATGTATGTATGTATGTATGTATGTATGGATGGATGGATGGATGCATGGATGCATGGATGGATGGGCTATGGGTAATAAAAGGGCGGATGGATGGATAGATGGATAGATGGATAGATGAATGTATGGATGATTAATGGGTGAATGCAGTGGCGTAGCCAGGAATTTATGAGGGTGGGGCTTGGGGTTTTTTATGGCCTGGCCGAATGCCCTTTCTGACACCAACCCAACAGTATTACAGTAAATAAAAATTGAATAAAGTAACAAAGGGAATAAAGTAAGAAATACAATTGTTACTACAAGCAATTGTTTTGTTTTTCTGATGTTAGTGGATAAATAACCTTTAAAAAAACTTTTTCCCTGGGCCAATTGGGGGGTCTAAACCCCGAAACCCTCTTGTCTACGCCACTGGGTGGATGGGTAGGTGGGTGGGATGGTGGTGGCTCTGTGTGTGGGTGAATCGATGGATGGATGAAAAGAGAAAGCGAATAAAGATCAAGAGAAAAACGCATCGAATGGGTAAAAAAACAGCAATAGGATTCAGGTCAGAGCAGAAAGTTGAACCCGCGAGAAAATCTAATAAACGGAAAATATCGTTTTACCATCAAATGCACATTTAATAACTATGTACCGGTAACAACCTTACATCAAACGGATGCTCTTGGCATTTATAAGCACTTCTAGCATCGGCTACATGTAAATTATATAAATATTGCATACCAAATAATATGCAGGCTATATGTTGGCCTACACAGTGTGTCTGAATGTTGCCATCAAAGGTCTGGGGATCGGTGACAGAGGCTGCATTAAATCACCTGGTGTTCGTGGAGCTGTAAGCGAATGGTCAACGAAATGGAAATACATGCGATGCCGATATGCAGGCTTTTGCAGAGACACGACTCTAATTCGTTATCAACTCAGCATACGGTCTCGTGGCTTTTGAGCGTATCTTGTATGTTTGTCTTGCATGTATGTGTGCATAATACAGAATGAGAAATAGCTAAACAGAGACGAGAGATAGAGAGACAGACAGACAGACAGTCAGAGAGCTCGCCCGCTCGCACGTTCGCAGCAGGACGAAAATGTAGACAAAGTTGGAGGTACGGACAGAGACAGTGATAGAGACAGAGAGACAGAGATATAGAGAGACAGAAAGACAGAGATAGAGACAGAAACAGAGGCACACAGAAAAAGACAGAGAGAACGAGACTGAGTGTATAAAATAACGCAATTAACTGTATAGAAGTGAAACGATAGATCTGACTCAAGATCTCAGCTGGGGATCAAAAGGTCCTTATGCGCTTTACTCCACCCATGTCATCTTCGGGTGATGCCAGTCCAAAACCTGGCTAAAATAGGAGGGCGGCATCAACCTCCGTTACTGTTAGTACGGTAGCGGTCGTATATGATGTCGATTATCGCTGAAAACGATTCCAACCAGGACATTTAATGTTAAAATCGTTCCAAGCATAATTCTGATGTTCGATTTCCCTAAAAGGTCCATGCACTTGGTGTTAACTGCTTGTGGACCAACAAAGTCCTGTAGAAAAACAGTTCTTTACCGTTTACAACTACACTAATTTGGCACATCAGTTCATTGTGCAGTGCGTGTTTACCGCTCATTTGATGCAGCCTTTGGAATGACTCGACATAAGGTTCTGATCAGATTGCGTTGCGCTTCGCGGTGCGTTCGTTGCGTGTGTTTCGTTTGCAATCGTGTATCATAGCTGACGATTAAAATGCGTGCAGCGTAGTCGTTGCCATTAGTCGCAGTCAGCGGCCGCGTTTTTGGTGCTTGGATCGGAGTCGCAAGACGGAGAATGATGAGTGCCTGTGGAAAACATGGACGACATTTGGTGAGGGTATCGTGACCTCTGACGTCAATGCTACGATGTTTCAGGCACGTATACGGCTACTCCATGGAAGGACGCAACGCTGGTTCAGTGCTTCTCCCTCTCGTACTTCAGTCAGACTATCGACTATCTGTCCATCTGTTTACCACCTCTCCAGCTATTTGCTTCTCCTTCCCCTACCGACCGATTTATCCATCCCTCCGTGGACCTGCACGCCTGATTCACCAATCCACTCAGCCGTTCCATCCCAAAGTTCAGTTCTCTTGTGACCTGCACCACCTTGCAGGCCGCACTATTTTTAAACTCCTTGATATAAATGACACTTTACTACAAAGCTGAAAGTGAGCCGAGCATGCACGGGTCTGCCACCCGGCATTGATTTTCGTGGCCTGCAGCTGTCGCCGGGTGTCAGCCAGGTCGCGTGTTTGACACATGAACGCATAAGAAACCGAAAAATCTACGCGAATGACAACTATTCAGTGAAATTTTCAGAGGTTTTCGATAATTTTGAGCGAATGACTAAAAAAGTTGGTGAGAAAAATGTTCGGGTCAAAGGCGTCGGCTCGTCCGCCAAAGTCAGACCCGGCAACTTTTCCAGACCTGCACTACTAAATAATTTCTAATTGTACCCAGATTACTCTACAGAGGACGACTTCTCGTTAAGTCTCAATTTTACGTGTTTTTTATTCATCCATTTTGTCGCTGATCGCGGTTTATCACTCAAGTTTTAAACAAACGAAGATATTTCATCTCTATCTTGTTCGTCCATCGACCGTCCGTCTGTCCATTCATTTCTTCCGTCAATCCCGTTTATTCGTCCATCTATCTTGTGTCCGCCTTTCGTCTCTCCATCTCTCCAGGGCTTTTTTTTAGCGTGCAGTTGCACACAAAATGTGCAGTAATGTTGTAAACGGATTTTTGCAGTTGTAGAAGCAGTTCTGTGCAGTTAAAAATAGTTGAAAACAGTTCGTTGGCCTCCGATTGGAAGTAATTTACAACGGAGGACAGGAAAGAAAAGAGGCGGTTGTGCAGTTCTAAAAATTCCTTAAAAACAGCCCTGCATCTCTCCATGATTTCCTTTGTTCTGCGATCTGTTGTCATATTTTTCGTGTTTTCTATTCATACGTTGCTGATAACAATACGTTGTTGATCACAGCCAACAAACAGGTGTCTCTCAAACAATTGCAGACTCCGCCAATGCGTTCTTTTCACGTAATCTGGTGAAAATGTCTGGCAGCGCGCCACGATTGTTGTCCTATTCATCAGCAGGAAACTCTATAAATATATCAGCCAAAGTATCCTGGTCACGTTGCATGGATGGAGTGGATGCACGATGTATCTGTCTGTTCATCGCTTGTCCGTTGAAGAAGACTCTGCCACCGAGATTATAATGGACATCGTTTTCTCATGTAGAATCGTCTGTCTGTCTGTCTGTCTGTCTCTCCTACTCGCTCTGTCTGTCTGTAACTGTCCCTCTGTGTCTGCGGCCTTGTCTCTGTGCCTACGTCTCTGTTTTGTGTCTTTGCCTCTGTGTGCGCGTGCCTCTCTCTGTCTCTCTGTCTGTCTGTCTGCCTGCCTGTCTGTCTATATGTCTGTCTGTTTGCCTGTTTGTCTGCCTGTCTGCATGTCTGTCTGCCTGCCTGCCTGTCTGTCTGTTTGTCGGTCTGTTTGTCTGTCTGTCTGTTTGTCTGTCTGTGTGTCTGTCTGCCTGTCTGTCTGTTTGTTTGTCTTTCTGTCTGTCTGTCTTTCTTTCTGTCTGTCTGCCTGTCTGTCTGCCTGTCTGCCTCTCTGTCTCTCTGTTTGCCTGTCTGTCTGTCTGTCTGTCCATCTCGCTCTCATTTCATCTTCGCCGCTCAATTGTATAGCTGCAGGCAAACAAATAGCTGCGGAGTTGACTTAGCTCGAATTTGTCTTTGGATCTTTTAGGTGAATAGGTTTTGTGCATTACAAACTCCGAATTTGTAAGAGTCTCTACAGATACAGCTATATATAAAAATACATTTTATATATATATATGCTACTAGCTGAATTACCCGGCGTTGCCCGGGAAATTTCGATATTTGGTCCACAGCCACGCTGACCTCGTTCCCTCTTAGCCTTTCTCACCCCACCTTCTTCCATCGGCCCCAACCCGGTCCCAGCCTGGGGTGCCTGGTGTTGTCGGTGAAATGTAGATTTTTCGCCCCAACCCAGCTCCCATTGCAACCGCCCCTGCGGGGCGGGTTCGTCACCCTCCGTTGTGGCCAGCATTTGCCGGCGAATTTTGGTTCTTTTGCCTAAACCCGTCCGCCCTAAATACCGGTAATGTCCAGATGGCCTGTATACGTACGACGACGCGGTACTATATTAATTACCGGTATCCATTGTCATTGTCTTGCGATCAACCGTTCATAATATTATTATCAGTGTTTTTAGCATAATTTAGCGAAAGCGCGCGCTATAAAATCGGCCGCCTAAAGCGAAGTAAAGAAGTGATGACGTCATAAATCTATGGGTCTTTGAAAGCGATCCGGCGACCAATCTTAAATACTGCATTATATTTACAATTAGCTTTCGTCGGATTATTAAAAATTAAATGTTTCAAATTCGGCAAAGGTAAGATTTTTGTATCGCGAACCCCCTATATTTGTTAATGGGTCCTAAAAAGTATTTTTGTAAATATTGGGAAAAATCGGTCGGGCGGATAAGAAGAAAATTGTTCGCAAACATTGGAAAAGTTTCGCCTTTATAGTTTTAGATATATTATTGTCTGATGTTCCTCAGGTTCTTTGCACAGCGCCATTCATTTGGCTGATGTACGCATATCTAAAACGAGACACAGTGAATTTCGTGTAGGCCTATGCGTATACATGTACATGGAATGAGGTATAGATCTATGCTATACAACGACTCTATGCGTATAGGCTTATCATCTCTAGAATGAAACGTAGTGATTTTCATGTTTCCGTGATTCTAAAATGAGACAAAGTGACCTCTATGCAAAAGTCACTATCTCTCATTTAAGATATTATCTGAAATAAGACAGTGACTTTTGTGTATTGTATTGTATTGCATTTGAACATTTGTAAAGCGCATCTAGTAGGTTGAGCCGCTCAGAAGCCCTCTCAGTGCGAAAGACCCTCGTGAGAAGAGGAAGCTGGTTTTGGAAACAGAGAAGGAAGTAGGTCTACAAAAAGGACATGCCAGAAAGAATTGCAGCGCGAGTCTGAGGAGAGAGCGCGTTCCTGAGAAAAGAACCAATTGAAGCAAATAATCGCGACTGAGTCACAGCAGTTCTCGACCGGGGAACCAAGCAATCAAGTCTGTTGGATGAGCGAAGTGGACGGTTGAAGGAAGCTACAGAGTGAAGCCGAAGTATAGCGTCAAAACCAGATATTTTCGGTTGGGAAAGAGACTTACATAGCTGTTCTATAAGTTGATAGCTGGATCTGACGTTTAGAAGTTAGTTTAGCCTACAGACAGACATAAAAGCAGACACACAGTCAGGCAGGCATAGACAGACGCACACAGGCGTGCACAGTCAGACACATGGACAGACACAAAGGTAGACACTCAAAGTTAGCAAAGTTATTGACCTGGGCTATAGTTGAATCTAGAAAATCCGAGCAAGTGAAAAACCTTGAACCCTGCAGCGCACGCTTTACCATGTCATCAACTCTAATTAATACCATGCCAGGTTTTGATCTCGTTTTGTGGGCGCTAGTCTGGATCAGTGACTACACCTTAAAGCATTCAAAGTAGCTTTAGAAACCAATTGACACGGGACGATCTAGTCGGCCTTATGCGTCAGTAGACATCTTGAAACGATCGTGTTTTCTGCTCATTGGTTTCGGTCGTATTTATGGGTCTACATCACTGCAGGGAAGACCACTGCAGACCTACACCATGGCAGTGAAGACCACTGCTCTGGCGCTGAAGGCATCCGCTCGCGTTGCCGTCATGTCTAGCGTCGTCAAACCGTTCCTAGGACCTACACACGCAACATAATTATTATACTCACATGTATTAAAACGGTAAACCTCCATACATATATAGGCCTATATAATTATATATATATATATTAGAGCTGTCGTTCGATTAAAAATTTTAATCGCGTTAATCGCACGATTAAATTTTTTAATCGCAAATTAACGCAATATTAACGCAATATTAATCGACGTTTTTCACATTGCCTGACATAGCTCTGTTTACTTACTAGTAGGGCTGTTGTTCGATTAAACATTTTAATCAAAATTTATCGCGCGATTAATTTTGTTAATCGCAATTAACTGCAAATTAATCGCAATAGCCTACATTTCCTTCAAATATGTTAATCTTACTATTTCAAAGGACCCTTGAAGCATAAAATTTCAACGACTGAATGCATTCTTTCTATTGCAAACATATTCAATAACCTTTGGCTTAGGCCTATTGAATTTCTGCAGTTAACTTATTGAACAGTTTTATATGACAGACAGAATTGAAACACTCTTCAGGTTAGTCAACTGCTCAAAATCCGTTAATTTTTTCATTTAAGCTACATTTAATTAAAACGATATAGGCCTACATGTGAAAACTAGACAACCGTTTTCTGACTCTCAAAATTAATTATTTATTCAGCCAACTGTAACCTATTGGCAGACCAGTTTATTTACATTGGTAAGGTCAAGGGATACTCTTATTAATTAACAATAGTAGGCCTAGGTCTAACTATTGAACCTCATTATCTAGTCACAATATTTTTCACAAGAGGTAGCGGTTCTTGCCAAACCTCGTCTCAGTTGTCCTTCTGTAAACATTTATCAATTGAAACCTGAAATCCATTGGTCATCTCCTGGAGTTCATCCAACGTAGTCTGACGGGGTGAGAAAACAACCTTAGTGGACGATGCGATGCGGCCGATGTCGACGGTTCATGTTAAATGCATGTTTTGGTTCGCATGCAAGCGATAATTGAGCGACGAATTGCTACAATAATACTCAAATTCTTTTTTGGAATATTTGCCAAAGAATGTATCACTAGTTTCAAGTTTGAGCCTTCCGTTTAAAACGAGTTTTACTGCCTCTGATTCAATTTTAGCAAGATCAAATTAACGCATGCGATTAATGCGTTAAAAATTTTAATCGCAAAATTTTTTAACGCGTTAATCGCACGCGTTAACGCGATTAAATCAACAGCCCTAATATATATATATAAACTATGTTATTTATGTATGAATTTGGGCAAATTCATACATAAATAACTTAGTTTTTTGTCCCAAAACACAAGATAGTGCTAAGTTGGGATACAAACAGAGGACCTAAAGTGGCCAGAGTCCCGCTAAACAGGGCCACCTATGTAGGCTATAACAGTAGGCCTACTGAGTACTGTTATTGCTCATTTATGTGGAAGTTGGAAACATAATGTTCAGCAGCGTGAGTAGTAAAATTATCATTGGGGGGGCCTATATAGGGCCTATCCGATAAAGGTGTGGTAAGAAGATTTAATATTGGCCTACACAAGTAATGAATGGATTGATATCATCCACACCAGAGCTATGCGTAAGTTCAGGAGCCTAGGCTATTGATGAAAACTAACCCCTCGGAGGTGTAGGGTGGCAGAAGGTCAAGGAAAAGAAATTAGTAAGAAATGGCATCATGTAGGCTTGAAAGGTTCTGATCGAGTGACCGGTAATTTATCGGATAGAGTTTTAGCAAAACTCAAAAAAAGTGAGTTAAATATTTCGACCATAGTTTTTTCTTCAGTTACTTTAGCACAATTAATACACAATTCTTCGGTTTTTTTATTCTAGGGCCTAACCAGATGTGTTAAGAATGGATAAAAAAACCTCTCGTGTATGTTTAAAGCAGAGGCGCAGCCCACCCTTAGAAAGTGTAGTGGGAGTAGGGGAAACGTATTGTCATAAGCTGCTCTGAATAGGTCAACAAATTGATTGTAGACAGTTACTGTAGTATAGGACTGTTTTTTGATTACATAAGTCTAGTACCTATGGCCGGGGTCAATTTCCGCCAGAAGTAACCTAATTTAAATTGCTCCATAGTAGGTCCATTATATACTATCGTTTAGGTTACGTGAGAGGTAAGCGTTCAGTCTGTGTCAATGTAGTGAGGTCCACATCAATCGGTACAGGTAGGTCGTCGGATATTATGTTGACTGGAAGCACAACAGTGTCAATTACTCGGATTCAGACATTAATTGGTGAGACTGATGTCAATTAAGATTGAAGTGGGTCCGTTTATTCTAGTAGGACGGGCAATCATAGATAAGAAGTGGTGCGTGGTAATTATTGCTAATGAAGCAATTTGTCGGGCATGATCTATTTCAGTAGATCAATGTTATTGTACCGAGCCAGAAGAATGTTCGATGGTGCCTTTGAGTTAGTTCGCATAGCAGAGAATCAAACTCATCATTAAAATTGTTGAGGTTTTGACCCGGTAGTCTATAAATTGCTCCCGGAATAAAGTGGACCTTTTAAAAAGTGCTCATAATACATACATACATACATACATACATACATACATACATACATACATACATACATACATACATACATACATACATACATACATACATACATACATACATACATGCGAACATACATTGCATACAATTACATGCATACATACATAAAATCATACACACATACATACATGTACATGCATACATACATGTACATGCATGCATACATACATACATACATACATCAGATGTACAATTTACATGCGTCTATTCTTCTCATGCCTGCAGCCATTACTGGTGTTGATTAGTCACATTTGTCATTCGCGTGGGTTATTCATTCTAAACGCAGAATCTCCTCGACAATTATACCTGACTCGCTTGAATTTACTGCCACAATGTGTTCATGTCGGAAAATAATAATATGTTCATCGATTCTGTCGCCGATGTTCTCGCTCTATTTTTCACGGTATATTTTTAACAGCATATATCATCACCACAACCTACGTACGTGACCATGATGAGGAGAAATGCGTGTCCTCGTTTGCGACCAGGTTCCCATCAAAGGACGAACATTATGACATGAGCCTCGATTTAAAACGTGGGTCACTGGTTCGACCGTTAGTCACTGGGTGGCGCTTCGACCTGCCAACCTTAGAGCGACGTGTTTATGTTAGGACTTTCGACTTTGTGGTTCAATAGCTAGTAGCTAAGCTTGCTGTTACATGTTTAACGACACTGCCATTTCAAAGAGGATTATTGTCGCCCTCTTCCTTTATCCAGGCTTGGGACTGGCATTGGCAGAGAACAACCAGTGGCGGAGTTCGTAGGTCTGCGTGTGTTGTTACATGTTTAACGACGACACTGCCATATCAAAGATGATTAGTGTCGCCACTCGCCACGCCATTTAGGTCCCCGTGGACGGACCGTGCTAGCCCGAGTTTTTGAATCTCTGAATTAGCCACCTTCGGGAATCGAACCGCGGGACGCACGCTCTCTTTCACAGAGTTGTGTACAGGCGCGCGGCCAGCGCTCTTACCGATGCAGCTAAGCGACCCAGTAGATACAACGCTGTAGCTAAGCGTGCGTCAGCTTTTATTTTTATCATCAACGAGGGACCATGTGGCGGTGGTGGTGGTGTTGGTGGTGGTGGTGGTGGTGATGGTGATGGTGGTGGTGGTGCCGTGTAAACCGCGGACGCTACTGCCAGTAGCCGCACTCGTCACAACAGAATCCACTGGTGACTCATTCATTCATTACACAGATTTATATAGCGCCCCTTTAAAGTTAGGCCTACTATTCAGGAACGCTCCTGACCGAACCTCGGCTAAAAAGTATTGTTTTAAGGCTGTGATAAAACGCATCCGAGGAAACAATAGATAGAAGACGTAAGCCATAAGACAGTTGATGTCCAGTCCATACCATGGGGTCAGTAACAGAGAAAGCACAGTGCTGTCTAAGAGAAGTTCGTGCTCGGAAAATGAGGAGTTCATCCTGAGTGAAGGAATGTTGAGCACGACGACCCTGTGCAACCAAAGTAGAGCCACACATATATATTTATATATATATACATATATATATACATATATTTATATATATACATATATATACATATATGTTCATATATATACATATATATTTTTATATATACATATATCTCATGCAGATAATAATGCGCCTGCTCGTCCTACTCGCGTGCTTTCTGCGCATTTAGCTTCAAAGGAAATTGCTGCTTTGCTGGAATTATTCCTGCTGGAAATCTGACGAAGTCTTAAGCAGCAAAGCCGATCTCTCTTATGTCGAACCGGGTTTGTATTTACACGGGTGACCGTCTATAATACGCCATCAGTCAGTGTGTAATCTAGTCCTCTCTCTGGAGACAGATGAGCTTACAGCGGACGACCTCCAAGACGCGCAGCGCCGAGTAGGGAAGGGTTTTGGGGGAAGGGGAAGTGACCGTCCTCATCATTCGTTTTCAATTTCCGCATTGCCATGACAGCATTTTAAGCTATCGTCTTTTTTTAAAATGTTCCATTATTTCAATGGTGACAAGAGTGGTCAAGACTTCAATAAAATCCACATAAAATAATGACAATTTCTTTTTGAGTTTCCAAATTGTAATGGTAGCATTAAAGATGCCATGTTAACTTAATTAGACCTACTCTCCTTTTAATGCTGATAAGAGTATTTTAAGTTTTCATTAAATATAATTATAATAAATTAGGCCCACAACAATAGTTTCTTTATTTATCAAGTTCGCAAGACAGTTCAGCTGCTGACCTATTATTACAAATAACTGCATACGGGAGTGATAATTATATCTATAATATTATAATGTTGCACTGGACTCAACTTATCCGTTTTGTCCAAGACGGTCATGAGCTGCAGCTGGACACAATTAGCGTAAATTGTTACAAATGCATGGCACACAGCAAAGCAAAATCACCACGAATATCAAAATTCGGAAGCCATAATTATACACTATATAGTAGGGGAGAGTTGATATATGAATGGACCACATAAGGAACTCAATTGTCCTGAACAAATGCCACCGAATTTCTAAAAAGAAATTATGCCATATGCTAAACTAATAATGTTAAGTATATATGCTCAAAATAGGCAAAGGACAGAGAGTATTGATGGATTTTTGAGAAATGACTAAACAAAACTGGAGTTGTAAAAGGTCCAGTCAGGGCAACCTGCTCAGGGTCCCTACTCGGCGCACGAGTTGGATTCGAACCCGCAACCTTCCGGCTCCAAGACAATGAACAATTGAACATACCTCTACAGTACCGCACCCACAATACAATAATGTAAACAGCAGATAAACACTGATCATTTTGTGACATTTTCTGGAGATGGAATGATTTTTGGGGAAATCCCCACCCCCTGCTGGAGATGCCTGGATTTACAGACTGGCCATTATTCTGCCAACTATGTCCTCCATTCTTCCGGGATGTATAGCGCTTATGTAAAGGGATATTGCATACCAACACGAGCAGAGCTGCAGCTACAATGGTGTTGACTGTTTTGAGACTCATAACAACGCCTCTGGTCCACTTACGAGTTTCCACGGTGTAAACAAAATAAGACTTCAGTACATGTATAATATTTATATCAGTCCTGATTACGAAAAAATATTCTGATGTGTTCCGCGGCACCGAATATAGGCTACAAGCAGCGAAATGTGCGTTGATTGTGTTATGATCCGAAGAATTGGTCTGCTAATAGGATGACTGCTTTGGGTAGGATCCTATTTCTCTTGATTCCGTCGTAGGCTGTCTATAATGTAGGCCTACCATGAGCAGTCTCTACGGAAGAATTGCTCCAGGCAAAAGCAAATATTATTCTACATATAGATTAAGCATAAAACGTAATTTTTATGTGCATATGTTGACACGTTGCTTTTGAACACTTTATGCACTTGTATCGATACAAAATCCTCAATGCAAGATACATGTATAAACTTACGTTCCATGGCTTCCACAGATTAACAAATCACACGCAGACACTTCATCAACTGTGTTTGCTCTTGCCGGCTACATGCGTACATATTTGCTTACGTGCTTCCGTGTTTTGTATGTACTATGTAGACCTATATATGACCATAATTATATATGTATAATTGCATAGCATAGGCCTATATAAGAACAAATAATATTAGGCTATATAATATCATTTAATAGTATATAGATCTATAGATATAATTTGTTCTTATATATGCATATATAATAATTATGATCTTATATATATATATTATATGTGTGTATTGATATATAATTATATACAATATATAAATATTATACATAGCCTATGCCTATAATTACACGAGGCAAAGACAGCAGCCAGCCGATACAGTGAATCCGAAGCTCATTATAACCAATGGAAAAGACAAAAGCCCGGTGCCGTACGGCGGGACTATGATGAGTGGCACGGCAGAGGTGAGGCCTGATTGTTGTGGTACACTATGTACAAAGGGTTGGCCACCGCTGGCGTAGCCTATACAGGACCGGTCGGGTGTTTGCATGGGAAGAGTCTGCCTTCGTTTACGCGTCGCGTGTATAAGGTCGCAAAGAAAACGATCAAATGTTGGTTCCGACCGGTCGCGATAAGAACCATGATGCGCCAATCGATGCCTTACATTCGCTGGCAACTAATGATGAGCGTTGCGTGCGTAGGCCTATGTGGGACATTATGCTAGAGGCAGAATCTGCGCTTGCCGTCTTCGATAGCCACACGACGGTCATGTCGCTGTACGTCATTTATAGTTATTCTCGCTTTGTACATTAAGCCGATGTCTAGAAAGTTTGCGCTGCTCGGATAGCCCGCTACATGGAAGGAACTTCGAGTGAGCTTTTCCGGTAAGTTGAATGTCTCAATGCACTTGTTTTATCGTAATCGTAATCTCCAGATTTCTAAAGCGCCACTCGAAAGCCAAGCGCAGGGCATCAGATAATTCACGAGTGCATTTAGACGTCTTACAACAACTGTGTGAAAGCTTGCGCCTACTTTGGTAACGTTAGTGCTTCGTTTAAAACGTCCTATAGTTGCAGCGCTGCTTCCAATAATAGGCTATAATTAGCCTAATTTCATTTTAAAGACATGATTCAGTTTCGTTAAAGCTTTGTTTAGACGACTTTCTGCGGTTGAAATTGAGTTTCTTTTAGAGGTCTTGCTTCAGCTGCAGTCAAGGGTGGATACAGAAATTCTCGAGGGAGGGGGGCAAAATTTTGGGTCTTGGTCCAGGAAAAAGTTCGTCCGGGTCGCCAAAAAAGCTGATGCCCTTTTCTTTAGTCGTCTGTTTCGGATTCCCCCCCCCAAAAAAAGATACCTCGTCCTAGTTTGCGAACCTCTCATGGGTGTGGAGGACGGACAGACGGAGCTACTCACGGGGGGGGACACGTCAACTTTCCGGGCCAGAATAGCTGGTGAAAAATTAAGAAATTTCTAAATGGGGCCATGGCCATTTTGCCCCCTAGATCCGCCCCTGGTTGCAGTCAAGATTAATTTGAACGCCTTAATTGAGCTTCGTTTTAACGTATGTTTCTGGTTGTGGACTCTGTGGAGATTAGCTTCACTTGAACGTCTTGCTTCCATAGTTAAACTATCGTTTGGATCGTTGGACGCCCTGCATCAATACCGTTAATGCTTCATTATGATCGACCCATTTAATTTCTTTGGACACGCCGCTGCTTTTCGTTTGAACGTCTCTGTTAAGTTGAATTCCCTTCAGTTGCTTTTTATCGATTCCACGTTCCCGTCTGCGATCAAGGTCGCATGCGCAAAGTCCGCATCGCGATATTTCTTCCGGAAATTGAAATCTCGTGCGCTACGCAATCGGTTAAGTGCTCTCTGCTCATCGAAGTCAAGACTGACTCGAGAAACTCGCCTACACGGGCGATTCGTTTATGATAGTGGTTGTAAATTGTAATGCTATAGATAGGCCTAGACCTAGCTGCGAAAGGAGGCACCATAGATGGAGTAATTGGCAAATATGCATAAACGTAGGCCTATGCAAGTAGGCTATTAATTTATAACAGCATATCGTTCTCCTATATAATATGTAATTATATTTGTATCCTAATTAATAATGATCTCTAAGTTTCTGAATGGGGAACGAAGTACCTCAGAGCAAACAACGAAAATTCGTTATATGCATCAATCAATCAATGAATCCGAATTTATAGAGCAACCATTCAGGATCCCTCCTCAGAGGCGCATTCATGGATGTAATAATTAATTAATAACTTATTACGTAGGCCTATATATGGCCTAAGTGCGTGTGCATGTTCTCGTGTATAATTGTATTCGTGTATTGACTTTCACACGGTGACAACCAGACACGCATATCCTACAATGTACATTGTACAATGTACATTATTGTGCATAGTGTAAAAGCTAATGAAGTGAAGAGAAAGTCAAGAATGCTTGAGTTAAGAGAGAAATGTGCAAGTTTTGAGGACTCCTAAGATAATTTGGTTAAGAACCTGTATGATGTATAATTATATAGGCTATGTATGAGCACTTGTAATAACCCCTTCAAAGTTATACTCAGAGGTGATCCCGACTACGGCGCGGACACTGACTGGGAGTTTCACGCCGAAGCGCATGTGCAATAATTGGGGGTGAAGGACATGTATGGTATGCATATATGCAAGTATACAGAGGCGTAGCGGCCACCCTCCGTACCCTCCGACCGAAGGGGGCCCCGCAAGGAAGGGGCCCTAAAATTGCCAAAAAATGTGAGGTATAACTATAGGTAAGTGGCATTTATTGACACTATTGCACAATCCATATAGGCTTTACTGACAAAACAGTAAAAACACGGAATATATGTACACTGTAGGCCAATGTAGGCCTACACATAGGCCTAATATGAATCCTGCAGTATATTGCAGAAAATAAATACCGCATTCAAGGTTTTGCATTGTTAGGAGCCCGCCTCCCGGATATAGATCTATATATATTCGGAGGGGCCACGTTCTTTGTTGCTACGGCCCTGCAAGTATATATGGATTGTATGCATATAGAACCTATTGTATATGCATTATAGGCCTATAAAATATTATGTGCCTGCATCAATGCATTGATTTACACAGTCATGTGTAGGTCTATGTAGATGTGTGCGTGCGCGCAGGTCCTCTATGCGCGTAGCCTATATATTTTTATGTTGACCTATATGTGAAGAGATGAAACTGTCGGCAAAGTGACCCAGAGAACCTTCTGTGTTATAGCCTACGAATAAGTGTAAGCTTATATTCTGCATGATGAAAACTTCTAAGATATATCAGCCCAACACAAAGACTGCGTCCGAGAGAGAGAGAGAGAGACAGACAGACAGACAGACAGACAGAGACACACACAGACAGACAGACAGAAAGACAGAGACAGAGGCAGGGACAGAGACAAAGACAGAGAACAGAGACGAGCTCTCTCATGGATAAAAAGGTCGTCCTAGGCTCCTAGCTATCAGTCGGTTACCGGAAGACGGTTGAAGCACTGCAGATATATTGAAGAAAGTGAGATAATATAAAGAGGACACGAGAGATCAGAACGTGGCGAAAGAGTGTAGGGTTTTTAAAGCAGATGTTGGTCTGACGTGCTTAGCCTACGCTTAGCTTATAAGCAGCGCTGAAGGTGTATAAAAAGAAGAGCCTGGACGCTCCTTAACCTTCCAGTATTATTATAGTATACGTGTTGGTGAAATAAGTGGCAGAACAACGTTGAGTGTTGAAAATAAGTGCATGGACGTCATCCATGACCGTCCAGCCACACTTTAAGACCTGCTTATTTATAGGCCAAGCTACCTTTTTGTTTATTAGATAAACGCCTGTTAATTTATAGGCCAAGCTACCTTTTTGTTTATTAGATAAACGCTTGTTTATTTATAGACCAAGCTACCTTTTTGTTTATTAGATAAACGCCTGTTTATTTATAGGCCAAGGCTACCTTTTTGTTTATTAGATAAACGCCTGTTAATTTATAGGCCAGGCTACCTTTTTGTTTATTAGATAAACGCCGCAAGTCGAAGAATGAAGTCAGCGACGCAGCCAGAAAGAACGAATGTCAACTCTACGCTCGACACGAACTACACATCGAGTGGCTACAACCACGACGACTACAACTACACAGATCATAGCTACACGGACAACTACAGTTCCGTCTTCAGTCGCTACACATGGACGGAGTTCCTGGAGGTCCACGGACAGCTGGCGCTATGTATTGATAGAGTCATCACTCCGATATGGTACGTCATCGGATTCACCGGTAACCTCTTCTCAGCCTTCATCTGGTTTCAACAGCGCATGCGCACGAACAATTCGTCCGCCGTGTATCTCGCCGCTCTGTCGATCAGCGATCTGGTTTTCCTTCTGCTGCATCCGCTCCAGGAACTGCAGTACGCCTGGTCCATTCCGGTTCTTAAGTTTCCAGTTCTCTGCGAGATCTACTTTCTCTGCTACCTCTTCTCGCAGTATCTCTCGCCGACGCTCGTCCTCGGTTTCACGGCGGAACGATACATCGCCGTGTGTCATCCGTTCCGAAAGAAGTCCCTCTGCCGCACGGGAAGGGCGGTCAAGGTCGTCGTCGCCACGGTGATCACGTGTTTCCTCTTTTCCTCAGTGCAGGCGTACTTCTGGACGTACGATTCGCAGACGCGCGAGTGCCAGGTCCGCGCTGACGTCGTCTCCCAAGGACATCCCTCCCTGTGGTCAGTCTGGACATGGACGTCGGAGATGGTCATCTTTCTCGCGGTCCCGATGACCATACTGACCCTTAACCTGCTGGTCATTCGCGAACTGCACACCGTCAGCAGAAAAGAGCGCAAGCCATCCGATCTCTCCGCGTCCGGGTGCGCAGCAACGACGGCCATGTTGCTCTCGGTGTCGTTCTACGTCATCGCTACGTCACTTCCGGCCACTTTCGTCTACGTTCTGGAGACGTCGTTTCCTTTGGGACAGCTGGATATTTCGGACGCGGACATTCGGAGTGACCCGACGTGGAAAAGATACTTCTTATATCTGACGACTCGAAAGGTCGTCGAGGAATTCTGTCTGTCGCATTACGCTTGCAACTTCTTCCTCTTTCTGATAACTGGTCAACAGTTTCGTCTGTCGTTTGCGCAGATCTTCGTGCAGCGTACGACGGCGGCAAGGAACGACAACGAGCAATACATTGAAGTGGCCACAACTCTATCGCCGAAGAGAAATGAATCCAGTGCTATGTAGAACGGATGCTATGACGCTATACGAAGCTGAATGTAGACCTAAATGTAATGTCAGCGGCGTAGACAAAGGGGTTTCGGGGGTTAAACCCCCCCATTGGCCTAGGAAACAGTTTTTCAAAGGTTATTTATCCACTTAAATGAGAAAAAACAAAACAATTGCTTGCAGTAACAATTGTTTTTCTTACTTTATTCCCTTTTTATTTACTGTAATATACAGTACCAATACTGTTGGGTTGGTGTCAGAAAGGGCATCCGACCAGGCGATAAAAACCCCAATCCCCATCATAAAATCCTGGCCACGCCACTGTGTAATGTAGGCCACTTCTCGGATTTTTTTTACCTAGCGACTGTATAATTTGGCCTCTACAGAACTCTGCTCATTTTCAATGGATTGGTCGAATGAGAATCATGAGATCCCTCACCACCCACTCGCCAGTTTGAATGAACGCCACGTTATTCAGACCGCGCTATAACCCGAGATTTAAATCTCTGAAATAAACAACCTTCGGGAATCAGACCGCAGTCCGCACGCTCTCTTCACAGAGTGGCGTGAGATGCGGCCAACGCTCTTACCGATAGATCTATAGCTAACCAGGCCAACATTCAATTCGTTATTATGTGTATTGTCACTGTGTAGGCCCATCTTTTGCTGTTATGAGGTAGTATAGGCAGGAATAGACCTAGTTTAGTAGGCATAGGCCTACGTGTAGGCGCTGTGTATTGACCGAGTCCTCATTCCGATATGGTACGTCATCGGATTCACCGGTAACCTCTTTTCAGCCTTCATCTGGCTTATACTGGAATAGAAAAGGCTGCAGATGACTGTTGTCTTCCAGTTGTTCTTGACGAGTGGTGATAAGAGTTGAGCGGATAAAACTGAGGGGGCCTTTTAGGCTTCTCTCAGCACTTGGGTGATCGTTCTATCGCAAGAATAAAATCGAGACAGCGGTAGTTTGATGTTTTTGTGGGTTTTGTAAACAGCGTATAAATTATAGGCCTATAGCAGCAATAGGCCTACCCTGAGCATGATTGTTAGAAGACTGATTCGCTTTTTAGGCCAATTATTTTGCAAAGTTATCCCGTTGAGGAGATGCTCTATATTAGTTGACTAGGCCTATATATATATATATATATATATATGCGGGTCACTTGCTGGACTGTTACTCACCAAGTGCCGTCCGCTCCAACATGTAGCCTTCACTCTAAACCAGCGGTTCCCAATCAGTGGCCCGCGGAAAAAAGAAACCCGAATTCCCCTTTCACAATGCAGGGTACTGGATTAAACACTGGCGAACAGCCTTGTGGAGAGGAGTCGGAGGAGGAATAGGGACAGGAGAAGAGGGGAAAGAGAAGGAGGAATAGAAAGAGGAAAATGACGTGAAGTAGGAATCCACATTAGTCCCATCAATTGCACAGGAATGCCCGATTGTAGGCCTAGCAGCAGCGCTAGGGGGGGGCTAAGAGGGCTAAGCCCCCCTATAAAAGACAACCCGGGTCTAAGCCCCTAAGAGAAAGGCCATCCGTTTTTGACATGTAAAACTTAAATAGTTTCACGATAAGCTCGCTAAAATGAAACACATGAGATTTCGATCGAATGACTAAAAAAGGTTGTCAGAAATTTTTGCAGATGAAAATGGAAAATTTCCACCGCGACGGTTCAGCCCCCTAAACTGAAATCCTGGTGCCACCGCTGATTGTAGACCTAGTAACTGGCCTTAATAACGTCGTGCATATATAAATGGACTCTATTAGGTAAAAATTTATGAAGAGGTCTACAAAATACAACAAATAATTTATTATGCTGGTCTCTTGTATTGATGAAAATAGCCTAGTGACGTCACGTGCATACGGTCTGTGTTTGGTCGTTCATTTTATGCGCTTTGATATATTTAATGCCGAGTTCCTTTCAACTGTTCCTGTTTGATTTAGATCAAATTTTATCCAGCTTCTATGCTCGTCCAGGTGAACGCTAATTGTCTCTTTTATGGAGATTGTTGTTTATGTTCTGTTCCGTTATTTTCTCTTGTCTTCGCATTATGTTCTCTTCCACTGGCTTCTGTTCTCATTATGTTCTCTTCCACTGGCTTCTGTTCTTTCAGAACATTCTCCTCGGTTCTGCGTCGGTTTCTGATTGCTGGTGAATGCTTTACGACTATTTTGCGTTAGGCGACACCGGTTGTCGTAACTCAACAGGCATTGATCGTAGCCTACACCTTTTCCTTCTCTTCCTCTCTCGTTGTATGCGTGCCTGTGTGTCTGCCTGTTTGTCTATGTGCATGTGTGTGTCTATTTGTCTGTCTGTCTGTCTATCTGTCTGTCTGTCTGCCCTTTCTTTATCTGCAATTCTGCATGTCAGGTTAAGCGTCATTACCTTGATCTTGATCGAAATTCGATAGTTCAATGGGCCCAATACATTTCCCCGATTAGGTCTGGGCCAATATATACCGTGCAGCGCCCTTGTGTTCTTCTCTCCAATGGTCGATCTTTCGCCCGTCGCCAAATCTCTTTCCGGCTGAAACGCATCACGACCAACACGATAGACATCGATGAATCGATAAATCGCTGATTCCATTCCTCTGTCTAACCTCGAATAGGTCAAAGTATACAATGTCATGTACATCGTATAGTATGTAGGTTATCTAACTTATCTGTATTTTGCTATTGCACCTCTCTTGAAGAATGATTATTCAGAGGCGCTCTCGGAATGGCAACTTACGGACATGGGCGCCAGCGCATAAGGCAATAGGGAGCACTTGCTCCCCACCCCTGAAAAAGAGGAGCATACTTTATAACTATAAACCTGCTACTTTTGAGTTTTCAACAAATTTCTTAGCACTAAACACAAATTATAATAATTAGGCCTATACACAAAATGAAACTGAGAAGCTTCCATTTAGGCCCAGCAACCTCCATGCGTGGACTTCGAAGTTCGAACGCTCCTAAAATCCTGCTTGCCATTTTTCTAGCTCCTGATTAATTTAATCGCGAGTCCTTGAAGATAGGCTTATGGTTCAATTGTTCCCTCTTGCGAAAATAGCTACGGACGCCCATATAATGACCCTGGGGCAGAACAAAATGCTTTTTAAGAATGACAGACTGGTGAGAAAAAACTCGTTAGCTTAGGGCTTTAGCCTTTGCCCTTTAGGCTATATTGACGGAGGAAGGTCATTCTAAACGGAGGGACCTAAAAGAGGAAACTCACGCAGGCCTACGATGTTTGGCCAAAACAGTCCGAATGTGGGAACAAAATGGTTAAACTATCCGTAGGCCTAGATGAAGATGCGGACAACGGATTTTGTTTATTATAGTTTTAGGTCGCCACAACAAAGTACGTAGGCCTATATTGTTTGAAATGAAGTTTCTGTTTACTTTCTAGTTTTAGTTTCAGTCTTGTTTTAACTTTCCAATTTAGTTTTAGTTTCAGTTTTCAGAACTACTCAGCTTTAATGCAGTTTTTGCAAACGTTAAACAGAACGATGTACCGTAATTGAATAAGCTTATTTTTTTATTAATAATATCCTTTTTTATTAGCTAGTAGGGCCTACGACCATGCAGTGCCTAAAGTGTGGAAAATAAGTGCTTGGACGCCCTTTACTTCTCCGAAAGAAGTGCCTGGACGCCAGGGGCGGATCCAGGGAGGCCAATCCGGCCATGGCCCGCCCATTTAAAAATTGCATGGGACGTGGCCTCCCCATTTGGTTTCAACAAGCCATTAAATAAATGTAGCGGGAGAGAAAAACAGGACATCAGCCCCCCCCATTAAAAAATCGTATGGGACGTGGCCCCCCCGTTCGCTTTACCATCACGACTATGGATGACGACTAAAAAAAGTCCTCAGTTTTTCCGGCGGTTGAAATGCTATATCTTTTCCCGAAAAATTGGACGATGACTAAAAAAACAGGTCACAGGTTTTTCGACGGTGGCAACGAAATTTTGCCCCTGTCCCACCAATAACACCCAAAATTTTGGCCTCCCCTTCGAAAAGTTCTGTATCCGCCCTTGCTGGACGCCCCTTACCTTAATTACTAGTCTATGCTCGCCAATAAGTGACTGGACGGCGTTTAGATTTTAAAGCAGGTGCATGGACGCCGTCCATGACCGTCCAGGCACACTTTAAGCCCTGCCTACAACATTTTTGTTAAATCCATGCTTTCGTGCAACTGATCTGCAATGTATAACCTGTCTCCGAGAATTTCTCAGTGTCCTCAAAAGCTACGTCAGACAGACCAGCTTAATTAGCACCAGCGTTATATCAAATCAAGTCAGCATTAGCCAGAGCAGTTTAGCTGCCTGTTCGTTCCGGTGCCATGCAAAAATCTGGGGACGTCTAGCCGGGGCCCCACTTGCATGGAGGTGCAGTGTTTAATCTAGTCCCCGCCCTCTGGGGGGGGAATTGAGGTTTCTGGGGGGGGAGAGACAACTGAGCGTCCGAAGGACGCTCGTGATGCGCGTAGCACCGAGACTGGGAGGGGGTAAGGGGAGGGGATGCTCCCCTCCCCATCAGAAACTTTTTTAATTTCCACATTGCAATTGCAGCATTTTAAGGTGTCGTCTTAACAAAATAGCTGTACTTTTTCAGTGTCCCATCAGAAACTTTTTTAATTTCCACATTGCAACGGCAGCATTTTAAGGTGTCGTCTTAACAAAAGAGCTGTACTTTTTCAGTGTCCCATCAGAAACGTTTTGAATTTCCACATTGCAATGGCAGCATTTTAAGGGGTCATCTTAACAAAATAGCTGTACTTCTTCAGTGACCCATTAGAAACTTTTTGAATTTCCACATTGCAATGGCAGCATTTTAAGGGGTCATCTTAACAAAATAGCTGTACTTCTTCAGTGACCCATTAGAAAATTTTTGAATTTCCACATTGCAATGGCAGCATTTTAAGGGGTCATCTTAACAAAATGGCTGTACTTTGTCAGTGACCCATTAGAAACTTTTTGAATTTCCACATTGCAATGGCAGCATTTTAAGGGGTCATCTTAACAAAACAGCTGTACTTTTCAGTGACCCATTAGAAACTTTTTGAATTTCCACATTGCAATGGCAGCATTTTAAGGGGTCATCTTAACAAAACAGCTGTACTTTTTCAGTGACCCATTAGAAAATTTTTGAATTTCCACATTGCAAAGGCTGCATTTTAAGGTGTCATCTTAACATGATAGTATCATATATTATAGTAGTAAATAATGTCATTATAATCATATAATAATAAATAATATCACGGTAAATTATTACACTTCATGTAAAACAATGATGAAAACAGTAACTAAAAACCAATATCATTTCGTCAAATTTTTCTGGGGGGGGAAATGACAATCCTGGGGGGGAACTTTCCCCCCCCCAGAGACGTCTAGATTAAACACTGATGGAGGTGGCGTGGGATCTCAAATCAGAGGTGCCGGGTTCAGTATAGGCCTACATGTACCGTATGTACGTCTGATATTCTGAATCAAGTCGCGCCCTCCCCTCCCTCATATAAGCTCGTTGGTAAACGCCACTGCCGAGTCTTGAGCAATGGCCAAACCTACACGGTATGTATTCCTGCTTTTTCAATCCCATTCATGAGTTACGTATAAGCTACTAGACACGATCTGAACAACTTTTCTCAAATCAAACGAACTGAGTCGAATAGCAGAGGCATTCGGATCAGACGGACGGACGGAAGGACTGACGAACGGACGGAAGGACCGAACGACGGCGATAATATCGACCGCTAGATGGCAACAACGTTACTGTCGACTTTTGCTGCAGACGATGCGAGATTTAACGAGCTTAAGGCGTCCACAACATCTGCGTTTGAAGTCATTAAGTAGACGCAGGCCAACGTATACATAATAGGTCTACATAGGTCTACTGTGAACATATAATTGGATGCGGTGGGTATGCTTCGAAATTCTCGGCTCAGCCACTTCGCAGATGGTAGATAATGGAACAGCCTGGAGTAAGGAGGTTAGTTGGAAATTAAGCGACGCGTCACGTACGGCATCTTTTCCCAATCCGATTATGGGGCCAACGGCAGTGCTCTCGGAGTGTGATGTGTGGTATTATCTCCATGGCAAATACACAGACCCAGGACCCTGTCTGCTCTGGACCTACTTGGAGTGTTCCACTTTCATCTTCGTACATTGTAGTCAGTGGCGGCGCAAAGGGGGGGGCTAGGGGAGGCTAAGCCCTCCTACCAGAAGCTAAGCCCCCTAAAAAAGCCATGCGGGCTTTTTACATGATAGACTGAAACAGTTCCACGACTTTCGACTGGACTAATAAAAAAGGTCCTCAGAAATTTTGGCGGATGAGAATGGAAAATTTCCACCGGAGGCTTCAGCCCCCAAAACTCAAATCCTGGCGCTGCCACTGATAGTAGTACCATGTGAATACTGAATGCGCTGTGAATAAGCTGGTTCCTGCGACTACGCTGTTATAGCGATGCAGAAATTACGAGTTAACAATCTATTCTTCTTAGGAGAACAAGTTAGCCTACTCGTTTATAATTACATGATTATTGCCCTATTGGTCGATTCTGAAAACAAAACTATGCAACCATCTTATAAAAAGCGGATAACAGCACCTTTTGGTGGTTTATAGGCCTACTTTTCATTTCTGCAATTGTTAGTTAGGGGCTTTGTTTACTGTAGGCTAGGCCTATGTGCTGAACTTAATCTACTTTTATCAACATCACTCACGCAGCTATAAATTATAGAACATTGATGTAGTAAAGTATAGTTGCCATCACTAACTACACTTTTTGACTAAGTAGGCTATGTGCCCATATACAGTAGGCTACTAATTACTAATTAAAACCGGTAGATAACTCCATTGCTCCTCTTTGCAGCCTTTTCAAGTTATCTCATTTGTTGCTACTATGTACAGTTTAGTACACTGTTAATTCTATTGCTGGTTCATAGATAAAAACATTTGATTAATTGATCAAAGGACAGAAATTGTTCAGCTGTAGAGTCGTAGACTTGTAGAACGGTTTGGTTGACAGCACTGCCTCAGTTGACAGTCACAGTGTTGAAGATGAAAATTGGGCCATTAAAAGTTCCATGCAAGTTAATTTGCAGTTGTTCAAACAACCTGTCTTCTCCTATCTCAGCCCATGCTTTAACTTTCGTACAAAATGAACACAGGATTTCTGGAGACCTGCAATTCAGGATTTCTGGAGACCTGCAATTCATGAGGGATTTAGACTCATCTACCTCTGTCCAGTGTCTTCGGACATTAACTCCAAATAAACCATTAATTATTAACCATTAATTATGTCCTCAATCTGTACCTGTGATTCATTTTTTAGTTCCGTGGTCATGATAGGAAAGCTGATCCTCTGTTTGGCTCACAATGTTTTCATACGATGTATAATGATTCCCATTATACTTACACAGACATTTTCCAAATAAATATTTCAAATTAGTTAAGCAATAATTACTGGGCAAAAGGAGGTGGGTTGGAAGGAATTGATGCTTCAAACTCTCTACACCAAAGTTACACCCCTTACATTACACACACACGCACACAGTGCCACACACACCAGACAAGACCCAAGACCACAAAGGTTTGCTTTTAGTTAGTTTTTAATCATCAGCCAACAAGTGTGATATGTTTATCTGAGGAATTTGTAACATTAACCTTCAAGGCTTCAAGCTAAGAAAACATTAACCTTCAAGGCTTCAAGCTAAGAAAACAGTTCTATTGACCGTTAACAAGAATCGGCATCACTAGAAAACAAGGCATTAGAAAATTTTACAACAAACAAATTAATATATATATTTATATCACATCAATGGAAACGAAGAAATCCCAAGCACCAACAAAATTAACCAACACATCACAACAAACAAACCCGCCCAGCCCAAAAAATTAGCATGGAAAACACTATGGAAAGAAAATAAGTGGACAGATTTTCCCTTTCCTGTCTAGCTTAGCATTCAAACCATCATCACCACGATCATCGTAGAGAAAATATAGTTTTCAAAACCAACTTCTACCAGAAAAATATTTCCAAAATATACTATTTAGTAAAAACCCTTTTTACACAGCAAGTGACTGCTCTCAAATAAAACTGAAACAATTTAAAAAAATAACATCCGAATGTTCAGCAAAATCTTCACTGTTGAAGTATGCATCGTAAAAGGTCCTCACTAGATGAAATCCTTCAACAAGAATGATAATCGTGCCTGAGGAAACTATCCCAAAGTCAGAAACTTGATTCATATTGTATAAGACTGTGCTGCAAATGCTGAATTTTTTTGTTAAAGCCACATGATTTTATCACAAGTAGTAGAAAAATACAACAACCAAATGCATTCTATGCAAAAACGTTTCAAAATTTTGTAAATCAAACTTTTTAAAAAATACATGAATGATGTAATTTAAGCAGCTTTTCTTATGTGGAAAATTAGTTATGTAGCCTAAAATTTAACTTATCAGAAAATATTTCAAAAGAGACTATGTAGCAAAAAAATCTTTTTACACAGTGCTCATTTTCAGAGCGATATATTGTGCATCCCTTGGAAAATTGCACACAAATCTATTCAATGGCCTATTCTATTCATAACAACCTACGAACTTGGTTTCACACAATCTGATCTTTCAATTTTATGAGGGTTGTGCAGAAAGTCATAAATTTAAGGATTCTCTGCAATAATTTTACAGATATGATATGAACACTTATTGACAAGCTACATTTAGAACAATCATTTCATCCACCCAACTCTCCTATCTCTAACCTTCACATTCTTCATATTTTCATTTAAGGCACCTCAGCGTTGTTCAACGTTGTTTTTACCATGCTGGACCATGCCTTCACATGCTCCCGAATTGACTACTATAATTCCCTTCACGTTGGCCTGCCAAAGGTTCGTCTTTTGCCTCTACAGTCAGTCCTAAATGCTGCCGCCAGTTTAACAGCATGTATACCACACTCATATTCCTATCTTCATATTGAGCAACTTAACTGTGCACATTAAATTCAGCATCCTCATCCTGGTCTCCAGAGCACGAGTTCTTGCCCCGAAATATCTAGCCGATGAAATTCACCGGCCCCTTTCAGCCTCCTCGCATCGTCCAATTCGATCTTCTAGTCCCTCATACTAGAACAGCTATGGCTCAGTCTTATACCTGAATTGGTCCCTCTCTTAGGAATAAGCTACCCCCAGCCACTCAATCTCAAATTCTGGATGGTAATCCCTCCTCATTTCCTTTTCTCAAAATCCATTTCTTCTATTTCTTCTATTTGCACACTGGCAGCACCTCTCAACCGTTCACATTATTAGGTACTTCATAAATGCTTTAAAAAAATACAATACAATCAGTGCTAAAAGTGTGGAAAAAGAAGTGCCTGGACGCCCCTTACCTTTCCAGTCAGTGCTGGCCAATAAGTGGCAGGACGGCATTCAGATTTTAAAATAAGTGCATGGACGCCGTCCATGACCGTCCAGGCACACTTTAAGCCCTGAATACAACAATACACACTCTTCATCCAAGTGCTAAGCATTTTTGACAAGCAATCCATGATTTCAACCACCCAAAGTTCGGTCACTGTGGCGAAATATCTCCATAATTCCACAGCAGTCACCAACTTCTACAAACTGAGTCCTTAAAACCAGAGCACATCTGATGCACCTGTTTTAAATACATCAATGGCAAAAATCATGGAGCTAATCATCACACAGGATATTACTAAACATTTCCAGCAATGCCCTCATTTCTAATTTTAATTACATGATTCACTTTAACATAACTCTTCAAAACATCAGGTCATAATGCACATCGTTTTTAAAACACAGCTTCTTTTCAAGTGTTGTACCTAAAGCATCCCAGTTCAAACAAGGCAGAATACAAGAAAGGCATTTCGAGGCACTTTTCTCAAGTTATCATTTCAGTGACACTAACTACGTGTGTATTAATAACAATTTTCAATACGATGATGATGACGATAATACTTATATAATAATAATTATATAATAATACTTATATAATAATAATTATATAATAATAATCATATAATAATAACTCTGCCAGGGTTGGCTTCATCTGTGAGATTGACAAACATCTTTCGGTCATTTATGGAGAGCCACGCGAGGTGACCTTACTCTTCTAGCGCCTTCTATCTGCACTCAGCACTACAACACCGTAGCATTTTGTGGCACTTTAACTACTGTTGCGGCGGATGAGGCCTGATTTTCCAGATATTAAGCAACAGCTCCGAGCATCCTTTTTTAGAATATTTAGGGACTACATATACCTTGGGGAAAAATAAAACAATAATAATAATATTAGTATTATGAATAATAAATATATGAAAACAGCAATAGTAGTAATAATAACAACAGCGACAATGGCTAAACCATTAAAAGACATCATCAACCGAATGTGATGTAAGAAAAAACATTGCATCACATTCCTACCTTTGCCTGCTCATCAGCTTAGCACGGTTTCAACAACACCAAAAAATGTTTGGGAAACAAAAGTCTCGGAAACTTAATTTCTCTTTCAATCACGATGTCAACTGGTCAGCAACACTCATACAGAGGCAGCGCACACCGACTGAAATCTTCTATAAAAATTTATACATAGATTTTGATCATTATACAAAATTCACAATCAAAATCCAACACGCAGCAAATTCAAATTTGAAACTTGCAAGAAAAATTCACTAGTAGCCTGGTGATGCATTGAGCATACATGTCACAAATTATAAGTGGCAAACACAGTGCTGCTCGATTTGAATCTCTGATCAGTAAGGCATGCAACATATTTCATCCTTTCACCACCATTTCCACAGTTTAAACGCAAGTAACTCACAAATGCACAGCTGAAAATCTGTCTCCGATTAACATAGATGGCAAGAAAAAGCAGTCAGCTTCACAGTCAGCATTACGTATCGCTTGGCTTAATTTGAAACCACCTTCACGCCCCAAATTCAGTTTATGAGAGAATGCAAAACTGTGAAATTAACTTATTTAACACAAGATCCATGTTTTTTACTATACATCTTAAATGAACCATTATGGCAAATGACATGGCATGTGAAAAATCTACCGTACTAGCGATACAACCTCTCTGATCATTGAGAACTTGCTACAAACTTACAAAACCGAGGTTTTCATCAAATAGTTGGAAGTTGCAATAAAACCTTTACCAAAGTATTCCGGAATGCCTAGATATTTTACCCGCAACACACGTAAACAAAAGCATACTTATGGCATCGGATAATTAATCCAGTCCTAAATCCAGCCGGAGTAGATATGGCCTACACCCTGGAAATTCAAGTATAATGCTCACACAATCTTCCGATGAGTGTTTCTCAATAGAAGTAATTTTAACACGTATATACAGATTCTGTGCATTTGCTTTGTTTAAATTTTATCATATGTAAAGCTCATCTGCCGATGAGTCATCAGTCACATCCGCATCATCATCATCGTTGTCATCATCATCATCAAGTATATGAATCTGTGATGAGCTGTTGTCAGCGTGTCCATTTTGCTGGCGAGACCAGCGGACCGTGCCATCGTAACCTTGACGATGCTCCATCGAGCCTCTGTTCCTTTTCTCGCCAGTATGCATGCGAAGGTGCTTCTTAAGATTGTCCGATCGCTGAAACTGGCGGCAGCAGACCCAGCAAGTGTACGGCTTCTCGTCCATATGCGTCCGCAGATGAGCGACGAGATCGTCGTTAACCGTAAAACCAAGTCCGCATTCAAGGCACGTGAACGAATGAAGGCCAGAGTGGGTTGTGACGTGCACCCGCAGGTTGTCGAGGCGTAGAAAGCTCTTGTCGCACACTTTGCACTTGTGAGGCTTCTCGCCTGTGTGCAGACCCATGTGGCGCTTCAGGCTGAACTTCTGAGCAAAATCCTTACCGCAGATGCCACAGACGTACGCCTTGAATCCCGTGTGCTTCACCTCGTGCTCTCGCAGGAGGTACGGCCGTGTGAACTGCTTGCTGCACTGCTTGCACTTGTACGGCTTCTCCCCCGTGTGGCAGTAGATGTGCCGCTGGAGGTCACGCAGGCCTTTGAACTCGTGGCCGCATTCCTCACACACGTGAACTTTCTTTCGATTCGCGGGCGAAGGCGTATTCTCTGAAGACGGTGGTATAACTAATCGCCGAGAGTTCTGATTGCGGTCTGGACTTCCGCAATCATCGTATGAGAAATACTCTTTCATTTCTAACTCATCAGAGGCCATTTTTAAGATTGCATCAGGCAAAGTCTTGTGAAGGTGCGAACTAGAACAAAAAAAGACACTAATAAGCAAATACCGTCACAGTGTCTACGCATTATAGCATTCCTATAAATAAAGACTAAAAGACAGTAATTGGTACATGGCTTCATATAATAAAATTTTATTTTTCTAATTATCTGTAGTCATCTCTCTGTGGACAGCGAATATTGGCAAACATAATGCAAGATATATTTTTCACTCATTCCTTCGAAGAACTCATATAGCACTCCTTCAAGAAACCTACTCAGAAGTGCTCCCAGCCCAGCCATAGCAAAAATACAAGAGAGATATTTATTAAATATTTATATATAGCTCATATTTGAGATTTACAGAAAATTTATATTTATTTGTTTATTTTAAACTGAGACAAATCCAGGTGAGTTGAGGTGATACACTGCACCCAGTTGCATGTTAAAGCACAACAAATATAAAGAAAATATTATTATTATGGTTATTATCATATAAACAAATAAAACTAACGTGAAAGCTATGTAATTGATGGATGGGAAAAAAGAACCCTCAGAATAAAATTTTTAACATCCTTTAATGGTAGAACGAGTGGACGATGCTGTCTAGGGCATAAATTATAAGAGATTTTCGCTAGAGGTCGAAAAAGGCTACTCAGGACGTGATTGACATTTTGCATTTAATTACAGCACGAAGCAGTCCAGCATCAGCTCCAGCAGATAACTGCTCCCTGTTTGGGAACGTGACCGTTGAGAACTAAGGCATTGCATCTGTTCAACATTTGCACTTATTTAGCTCCGTCTTCACCCTTGTGAACCCCCAACACGCTGGGGCAGCATATGGATCCTTGTGATCGAAGTGGCTTGAACTGCCTCTTGCAGATCCTCTGAAGGCAGTCCATGGGTCTTCGGCATTCTCAATGCATAGTGATCTTCAGCATCCCCTCAGCAATCCAGAAACATATTCTGTAGTTCTAAGAATGTCCTGGAGGGTTACGCCAAGGATAAGCATGGTTGTCATTCTCTCAGCATTGTTGATCCGATCATGTGGCAACACAGTAAATAAAATAAAGATAAAACCCAAGACGAACGAAACTATTATGCAAATTTCAACAATTGAACATTCAAATGGCGTATAACGGCCCTCCTGTACAATGAACTTTGTTTTGCAATTTGCAGGAAGATGAAAGAACACCAGAGACGTGGACAGGTGGAGGGTAACGTGTGTTTTAGCGAAATGTGTACCAATCCCACTAAGTTAGCAAGAATTAACCTTACTGACGCCATTATTCGCTTTGAAATCGATTAATTCAAGAGTTATTAAAAACAAACATCATATGTACTTACTAAAAATGATAGCAAACATAGAAGTATAAAACACACTTAAGTTGTGCAAAACAAGCGGAAATAAAGCGGAGCAGATATCTACAGATCACAGACAATGCTCTCATAGCCTTTGTCTAATTGATATTCATCATGCAATGGATCAAATGCAGATTGGTAAGTAAGATACGCAGGCTATGAAACTCGTCTCGTCTTTAGCCATCTTCGCTCCGAAGTTGGGCCGCACTATGAACTGTCTGTCTCCAAATACATCTATCTTCGGCTGCCCTCATCAGTTGACACATGTTTAGACCAGTCCAAGAACTTATCAAAATTTCATAACACGGATGCTGTATAAAAACGTTTACTAGAATTTATTTGCTGCTCATCTGTGCTTGTTAACTGTCGCGTTATGTCGACTGGTTTTTCAATAAAACGAATATTATTGTTATATTCTCCATCCAATTGGCCCTCAAACACGCCATAGATAATAATGTAGGCTACACAAGTTACGGTGTGATCATTTTTTTCGCAGATATTGTAGCGTTTTGGAAAAGCTACAAAATTATACTTATTTTTATCCATGTTGGCCATAACGGTTAATTAACTCTATGCTGCACCAGAGCGAGGCTGCAGACATTACGCCAGCATGACGTGTGACCTTTTGGATGACGTGGCGAAAGTGTGGGCGCCGCTGATTGGCCAAGAGCGACGCGTGACCTAAAAACAGCGGTAAAAGGTCGCTTCCGATTGGCTGCTGGACCAATCTAGGTCAGTAGGACAAAGAGACGCAAAGAGGTGAAACCGACGAGAAAGACTAGGCCATCTTTTTGAATAGAAATTCGTTTAAAACTAAGTTTTCGGGCATCTAAATTAATAAGGAAGTCAACTAAATTAATAGATAATAAAGTAAACGACCGCTGGTCGCCTCCGGTGGAAGGAGAACGTCGAAATAAGCAAAACCGCTTAGGAATCAGGGAAGTAGAAATAAATTAAAGTGTAGCGTGCTGAATCTGTAAATGAATGAATGTTTAAAATGGCCGGAACGCATTGATATAGATTATATAGCGCATTACAGGTAGAGCGAAGGATAAATTAGCGCTTGTGTTAAGAAGCGTGAATATATTGAAAGAGTTGCTAGAAGTAGCCTTGCGATATAACTGTTGCTGTGGTCGTGGTAAATTAGTGCAAAGTGTTGATGTTAATTCGTTGCTTTCGTGTAACTGATTAATAGCGTGATTTGACCTTCTGCAGTAGTTAAGGAAATAAGAACTGAACTGATAGCCTAGTTATATGCAGGAGCATAAGAGATAGGTATCAAGTAATGCAGAGTGTGTAATAACCAGCCATAAATGCTGTGTAGTGTTAGGAATACTTTGTGTTGAACTGATAAGTATTATAGGCAGAATTGTATTTGCACAGGTTGCTGCCAATTGTATATTAATTAAGTAGTGTTGCAAGAATAAATAAAGCGTTGAATATTGAACTAGAATTGAAGGTGATTCACTGACTGACTTGCAATTAGTTGTAAAACAGAATAATCCCATGTCTCGTGTCAGCTCTTTGAGGGGGGACGCCCTAGAGGAATCGGATGATTCGGAGGGAGGGCGGACAGTTAGTGGTGATGAGAGATTGATAGAGCGCCAGATATATCCAGCCAAATACTCTCCGCCACCTCTTCAGGAGTTCGAGTCCCTTTCGCCCAAAGCTGCCGCGGGGATAACGAACTCAGACGAGCACCGGAAAGAGGGTGCTGTCGCGCGTCGACAAACCGCCGCGGAGACATGTCCTGTAGGCCCTGGTACCCATGAAAGAAGAGAATTTGGACGTTCCTCCCTGTCGTTCACACTTGAGGTTCCCGTAGATGGTTCCCTGTCGCCCCGGCAGTACGCCGCCACACTAGGGGAGGGGGGCGAAAGTAAGCGAGTAAGTGGGGCATCCCTTGCAAGCGCTTCCGGTCCCCTAGCGGTTAGGGCGGGCGTAACAAATGGTACCAGAAGTGGGGTAGAAGTGGAACAAGGGGAACAAGTGGAACAGGTGGAACCAAGAAAATTTGGAAGGGCAGAATTTCCTGGAGAGAGAGAGAAGTGGGAAGGCGAAGAAATGGCTTATTATGGCGCTAGACCCAAGCGTCCTTCGGACTACCCTGTTACCGCAGCAATTGATGCGGGTTTCGATTTTGAATTTTACATGAGAGATAAACAAGCGAGGTTGGTTAACAGAAAGCTCGGAGGAAATAATTATGAAAGTGAAGGTTCGGAGGTAACTGATCTGCGACCCTTTCATAATGTTCTGTTGCATCCTAATATGTCGAATTTGGATAAAGGTTGTGTTGGGATCTTTGCTAACTCTGAGTGTATAGTTTCAGATATGGAGGATGGGGATTCGGCGCTGCCGAGGGAACTGGGACTCCCGACTTCGGATGCACATCCCGGGCACCCAACCCTAGTCCACCCTCGGGCTACCACCTTCCCACCACCGCCTCCCTCGTCGCACCCTTTCGCCGTCCGAGCCCCTCCTGCTCCGACCCCGAACACAATCGGTGGTGTCGTCAAGTCGAATCCTTGGGTGAGAACCGTCACCCCGGTCACAGCCTCGGTGTGCAAACTGTCCGTATCCGTCGTGTCGTCGACTCAGTCAATCATGTCGACCTTGTCCTCGTCGTTGAAACCACAGGTTACACAAAGTTCCGCCTACCTGCCCTCGAACCTTGGCCCTCCCGCTTACCTGTCAGGTTGTCAACCAACAACCGCTCTGTGTCGGCCAGCTTCCGCCTACGATGAACGATTCTGGGTAACCACACGAGCAGCCCAGAACAACCTGGAAGCGAAGTTCCATGTTGTGTCTACATCCGGGAGCGAAAACAGTCAGTTCCAGTTCGAACAGTATGCTGAACCGCCTACAGCTGAACCTCAACCAACGATCCAAGGTCGTTTTCAGCCGAGTACGACTCCATCCTCGTCGGTCACTGTGCAGTCCCAATCACGCGTGAGCAGAACTGTTGATTCGAAATCCAGACAGTATATGAAATTGGACAGGTACAATGGAAAGACATCGGTCGAAGCTTTCCTAAAGAAATTCGAGATCTGTGCGAACAGTAATGGTTGGACAGATGGGGAGAAATTCGCCCAGCTGACCTGTGCCCTGACAGAGCCAGCTGATCAGCTGCTCTACGAGTTCGACTCCGAGACCATAGCATCCTGGTCTGACCTGGTTGATCGTCTACGCCTGCGGTATGGAAGCTCCGATCAAGCCGTCCTCTACCAGACCCAATTGAACACACGACGTCAAAAGATGGGTGAAGACCTCAGCTCTGTAGTACGAGACATTCGACGAATCATGATCCTGGCGTTCCCTGGTCCCACCTTGGTGCACAGTGAAGTCATAGCGATTCGTGCCTTTCTCGACGCCCTGCGAGACAGAGACTTAGCCATGAAGGTTCGTGAGAGAGAACCTACCACCTTGGACCATGCTTATAAGACTGCCATGCGTTTAGAGGGTTACCGTCAAGCAGATGATGGTAACCTTGGCCGCGATGAACATCGACCCAGTCGGGTAAAAACTGTAACGGAAGTAGACTCTGCCCCTGCTGACAGTCAGAGACAATTCCAAGAAATCGTGTTGAATAGGCTAGAGCAAATGGAAGCAAGAATAAACGCCATATGCAGCAGCCCCTCCGGCGATGGACAATTTCGCCCCTGGCGGCCCCGAAGTCAAGTTCCACCCAGGGCGGAACCTACCTTCGGAAACCAGCGAACAGTTAACCGCTCATCAAGGTTCCCCGCGGGTGACCGTCGCTGCTTCGAGTGTCAACAACCCGGTCACTTTGCTCGAGTTTGTCCCACTCGTAACCACGACTCGACGCCGGAGGAGGAGAGAGAAGGACTGGAACACAATGAAGCACGCCAGGTTCAGCAGAAGAGCCGCCCTGCGCAGTGTCGTCGAGTCATCGTCTCAACCGCTGTCCCGGTGTCTTCGAACTGCAAAGTAAAAGGAAAGCCTTCAGTGAGGCGTTCGAATCCAAAAGTCGCTGGAAAATCCTGTGTTATCCCACGAGCATCGGTCGAAGCGGAAGCGCTACCACCAGAAGGAGTTCCTGTTCCAGCCGGTCCTGGGGGGAAGATCGACCAGCCCAAGGTGGTGGCCCGAGTCCCGCCTCGTCGGGGTGTGCATCTGCCCTCCCACTTCGCCAGCCCTACCTGCGGTGGAATGTGGCCTCTACCGACTTTCGGCGGGCTTCGTGGTGCTAACATGCATCCTTCCTCTGGTCTCGCCGCCTATCGAGACAGGGAGAGGAAACGCACCAGAGTTCCGCAGAATCGTCACTTTCTGTTGAGAGGCACCATTCCTCACCATCGCTGGCGAGATCACCAAGAAAGCTTCGTGCAGCCTTGGGGGGATAAAGAGTAATGTAGTGTAAGGTGATGGTAACGTCGCGTAATGGCGACGAGTAGAGATTGTGGCGAGAAGCCTAGGTTTTAGTTCCTTTCGATGAATAAAATGTTTATTTTATAACTTTGATCTAGGTTAGATCATCGGGGGTAGATTAGAATTGTTTACTTGTGTTTATTGCATTGTTGCTTTTATTGCCACAGAAGAAAGGCAAAATGTTGTGCTTGCATGTTAGTTTAAGATTTGATGTGCATAACCTTGATTGCAGATTAAATTTTGAATTTAAAATGTGCTAGAGTAGGAGCAAATTGCATTTGTGCATTGATTGAAAAGCAGTCTGCTAGAATTTGGTGAATTATCCTGATGTATGCATTGGCCTGAGTAGTTGGTAAGTGAGTAAGTTGTAGACTAGTAGGCAGACTGATGTTGTTGCAGGCATTAAGAATTGCATGCGAAGGTGAGACTAAGGACCTGTTATTTGGTAAGAGCGGTAATCCGTCCAATCGTCGCTATTGGTTGCTCAAGTACTCTTTCCTGTGTGGAAATGGAGGTGTAGAGGTCATGGTGCATAGGTACGCTTCCCTAAGCGGTAAGGCCTGGTGTAGGTAGCTCAGCCTTCATGTAATGTGTCTTGCCTGTAATAATGATTAGTGCCAATGTCTATGATTTTTATCTTACTAGGAGAGTACGGCTGTGGAAATGGTTTGACATAGGATAATAGAATTCTTAAAGAACACTGCATATATGCAAGATTGCTGTTGATACTTAGCTATTTGTCATGTTGAATAATAGTCTAAATTCTTATATAAAAGTTTGTTGTAAGGATTGAGCTCCTGATTAAGCAGTAACTGGGAAACAGTAGTAATAATTGACTAGGAGTCTAAGGTGTGTATTGCCCTGAAGAAGTTAAGTAAGCAAATCCGTGGTAAACTTGTAGGTAGACTGAAATTGTTGCAGGCATTAAGGGTTACATAGAAGAGGAGACTGGTGGTCTGTTAGTTAGATGAGCTGTAATCCGTCCAGTCGCAGTTATTGGTTGCTTGAGAATTTTCCTGTGTGGAATGAATGAGATGTAATAAGCGGTAATCCGTCCAATCGTCGTTATTGGTTGCTTGAGAGATTTTCCTGTGTGGGAATGAATGAGATGTACTCTTTCCGTTGGTGGAAATGGATGTAAACTTCTTCCTGTGTGGAAATGAATGAGATGTAATAAGCGGTAATCCGTCCAATCGTCGTTATTGGTTGCTTGCGAATTTTCCTGTGTGGGAATGCATGAGATGTACTCTTTCCGTTGGTGGAAATGGATGTAAACTTCTTCCTGTGTGGAAATGATGGTGATATATTCTTTCCGTTGGTGGAAATGTGTGTACTTGGTCCTGTGTAAACTTCCTGTGTGGAAAGGTGACGTAGAGGTAACAGCGTAGGTCATGGAGTCAATCCGTCCTAGTAGGCATAGGTACGCTTCACTAAGCGGTAAGGCCTTATGCAGCTGGTTCAAGCCTTGTTGTAACGTGTTGTGCCTGTAATAATGTGTCAGCTACTGATGTGATGATTTGTGCCTGCTGAGAGTTAACTTTGGGCTGGATACATAATGACAGAAAAATGATTCATCTTAGGTTTAGTTGCTTTTTGGATGAAAACTGCTTTAAGGCAAATTGCTTATATTTCGTGTTAGTCTAAGTTGTCGTTAATGTTGTAGCTAATAACATGTTAACTGCGCTAGGATTATCTGTAGGATTGGGAGCCGAAGCATGATTGTATGTGTTAGAGGACATTCTCTTGGTTTGTGGCTTCGAGCTGTTGCTGAAATGGATTGTAGTACATTGTTTACTGTAACTGTTTGATGTGCATTACCTGAAACCTGGGTGGGAGGATAACCCGATAGAACCTGATAATGTGTAAGAGTATGGATAATATTTCTATTGGGATTTCCAACCCTGCTTTAGTTCAGAGACTTTGTGTCTGGTAGTTAGTAGTCCCGGGGTTCGTGGAAGCAGAGACTGGTGATTAAACACCAATGGCCTGTATTCCGACGAGGATTGGGTAACCAATGGACGTAGTTAGTAACCCTAGTGAGGTAAAGGCTGGCCTAGTGGTATGCTTTCTCTGAATCGCCTGATACCCTGACCTTGTGCCTTTGCTGAATTGTGGTCTGCGTGGAGTAGGGAGCGAGAGTGAGTTGGAGACCTTCAATTTAAGTAGACGTCCCTCCCTCTTTTTTGCTGGTGATTCCGAACGTATGGTTTCAGGGAGATTGCAAAGTAAGGATGTTACATGAGCGTAAACATTGCCCTGCAGTCACCTTGAGAATTTAAGCGGCTGTGTTGTTAGGGTTTAGTTGTTATGAGTAAAGACGTGCTAAGATGCTGTACTTTGTATGCCTGAACTTTTACAACAAGCGTTGCTAGGAGGCTAATTAGTTGATTCTCCTGTTGTGAATTAGGAACCCTGTTGGTTTTTAGAGTTAAGATGAGATTTCATACAGTTGCCGATGTAGAATTGCCTGCTTACTGTTCAGCCTGTTCTCAAGCAGCAATGTCTTTTAGTGTAGTAGTGATGACCCTGCCTTAGCAACTCATGTACAACGGATTCAGTACGCGACCACTGCTGAATTTTCCAGTAATATGGAAAATTCGGGTTAAGGAGGGGAGAGTGTAGCGTTTTGGAAAAGCTACAAAATTATACTTATTTTTATCCATGTTGGCCATAACGGTTAATTAACTCTATGCTGCACCAGAGCGAGGCTGCAGACATTACGCCAGCATGACGTGTGACCTTTTGGATGACGTGGCGAAAGTGTGGGCGCCGCTGATTGGCCAAGAGCGACGCGTGACCTAAAAACAGCGGTAAAAGGTCGCTTCCGATTGGCTGCTGGACCAATCTAGGTCAGTAGGACAAAGAGACGCAAAGAGGTGAAACCGACGAGAAAGACTAGGCCATCTTTTTGAATAGAAATTCGTTTAAAACTAAGTTTTCGGGCATCTAAATTAATAAGGAAGTCAACTAAATTAATAGATAATAAAGTAAACGACCGCTGGTCGCCTCCGGTGGAAGGAGAACGTCGAAATAAGCAAAACCGCTTAGGAATCAGGGAAGTAGAAATAAATTAAAGTGTAGCGTGCTGAATCTGTAAATGAATGAATGTTTAAAATGGCCGGAACGCATTGATATAGATTATATAGCGCATTACAGGTAGAGCGAAGGATAAATTAGCGCTTGTGTTAAGAAGCGTGAATATATTGAAAGAGTTGCTAGAAGTAGCCTTGCGATATAACTGTTGCTGTGGTCGTGGTAAATTAGTGCAAAGTGTTGATGTTAATTCGTTGCTTTCGTGTAACTGATTAATAGCGTGATTTGACCTTCTGCAGTAGTTAAGGAAATAAGAACTGAACTGATAGCCTAGTTATATGCAGGAGCATAAGAGATAGGTATCAAGTAATGCAGAGTGTGTAATAACCAGCCATAAATGCTGTGTAGTGTTAGGAATACTTTGTGTTGAACTGATAAGTATTATAGGCAGAATTGTATTTGCACAGGTTGCTGCCAATTGTATATTAATTAAGTAGTGTTGCAAGAATAAATAAAGCGTTGAATATTGAACTAGAATTGAAGGTGATTCACTGACTGACTTGCAATTAGTTGTAAAACAGAATAATCCCATGTCTCGTGTCAGCTCTTTGAGGGGGGACGCCCTAGAGGAATCGGATGATTCGGAGGGAGGGCGGACAGTTAGTGGTGATGAGAGATTGATAGAGCGCCAGATATATCCAGCCAAATACTCTCCGCCACCTCTTCAGGAGTTCGAGTCCCTTTCGCCCAAAGCTGCCGCGGGGATAACGAACTCAGACGAGCACCGGAAAGAGGGTGCTGTCGCGCGTCGACAAACCGCCGCGGAGACATGTCCTGTAGGCCCTGGTACCCATGAAAGAAGAGAATTTGGACGTTCCTCCCTGTCGTTCACACTTGAGGTTCCCGTAGATGGTTCCCTGTCGCCCCGGCAGTACGCCGCCACACTAGGGGAGGGGGGCGAAAGTAAGCGAGTAAGTGGGGCATCCCTTGCAAGCGCTTCCGGTCCCCTAGCGGTTAGGGCGGGCGTAACAATATTAGTTTAGCAATATTGTATCAATAAGCTTCGTAAAACAAGCTTTCGCAATAAACTGTGTAATGTCACAGTATAAATAATGTTATTTATAGGCGCATTGGGGTAATGTTTTGTGCGACATGACATGACTGGAGAAGCAGTGTTTAATCTAGACGTCTCTGGGGGGGGGGAACTTTCCCCCCCAGGATTGACATTTCCCCCCCAGAAAAATTTCACAAAATGTTATTGGTTTTTAGTAACTTTTTCATCGTTGTTTTACTTGAAGTGTTATAATATACCGTGATATTATTTACTATTATATGATTATAATTACATTATTTACTACTATAATATACGTTACTATCATGTTGCAATGAATATAACTTACTGTATATATTTAGATAAACACTATTTTTTTCTAACTAAAAACAAAGATGACATCTCCTCCAGAAAAATTTCTCAAAATGGTAACAGTATTTAGTTGCTGTATAGTGTTTACATCATTGCATTACATGAACTGTTATAATAATATAACCGTAATATTATTTACTGCTAGGCCTACATGGTTGTAGTAATTATTTACTGTTATATTATATGACAAAATCCAGCAAAAATGAGTATAATTTACTGTTAATATTTGTACAAATACTATTTTTGTACAACTGAATGGCTATCAAGTGCTATCCTTCACATTTTAAACTGTCAAATTTCAAAATGTTTTGGTCCTATTATCTGAACACCTAGTAAAACAACATCATTACTACGTACAAGACTAGTGGCTTCTTGATTTTGGTACCGGTAGTTTATTGGCTCTTGGTAGATTTGTGTACCATTAAATATGTTTTCGGAAAGTGTGTACTGGTCAGCAACTCAGGGCCATATGGAGAAACTGGGATAAGCTGACAGTTTCTGATTACAGTGCTGAAAAGTCAGCTTATTTACTCATGTAAACAGTAATTCATTAGAATAACCCAGCAACAGCAGAACTGAGCTGCTGAACACGATACATAAAGATTTTTTATTGTAATTATATAATACTAGCTGGGGAACCCGGCGTTGCACGGGAAATTTCGATTTTTCGTCCCCAAACCCATGTTGCATGGGGGCTCCTCGTAGTGTATATTATACTCCTTGGTCTAAGCCATTTATCTTTCCCAGGGCGGTTGCGCTGCGTAAGCTTTGGCGAAAAATGACGTCATTTGTTATTGCACGACGATTCAAATAATAGCGTCGCATTTGCTGCGATCGCACAAATAACACGGCGAAAATTAAAATGTCTAATATTTCGAGTTCTAAACTGAATAAGTTGAAGTGTGTGGAGGCGAGGTGGACCGTGTAAACATCTGTCTAGCTGTAACGTTTCAGATATAAGTGTTAAAATATGCATGGCAACAGCTTGGCGAAAATGACGTCGAAATATGAAGTCAACGGCAACAGGCCGTTACTGAAAATTGCAGCGATAGGCTAACTGCAAGCGCATACATTAACACAGCGAAATTTTATAATGTCTGTTTTTCGAAATCTAAAGTGTATAAAAAGCTGAAAATAGCGTACTTGGATGGTTTTGGTGAACGTTTATCTAAATGCAATCTTTCAGGTCAGTAGCTGCAAAACTGCGAGCGTGCATCGGTCACAAATATAGTCACATCCTTTCTTATAGATATAGATATATATATATATTGAAATCCTAAAACACTTTTTATCAGTACTTACTGAAATAATGGAGTTATTTTGTTAAAATGGCATCTTCAAAGGGTACCATTGCAAAGTGGAAATTCAAGAAGTTTCTAATGAGTCACTGAAAAAGTACAGCTATTGTGTTAAGATGACACCTTAAAATGCAGCCATTGCAATGTGGAAATTCAAAAAGTTTCTAAAGGATCACTGAAAAAGTACAGCAATCTTGTTAAGATGACACCTTAAACTGCCATTGCAATGTGGACATTCAAAAAGTTTCTAATGGATCACTGAAAAAAGTACAGGTATTTTGTTAAGATGACACCTTAAAATGTTGCCATTGCAATTTGGAAATTCTAAAAGTTTCTAATGGGTCACTGAAAAAAGTACAGCTATTTTGTTAAGATGACACCTTAAAATACTGCCATTGCAATGTGGAAATTCAAAAAGTTTCCAATGGGTCACTGAAAAAAGTACAGCTATTTTGTTAAGATGATACCTTAAAATACTGCCATTGCAAAGTGGAAATTCAAAAAATTTCTGATGGGTCACTGAAAAAGTACAGCTAATTTGTTAAGATGACCCCTTAAAACGCTGCCATTGCAATATGAAAATTCAAAAAATTTCTAATGGGTCACTGAAAAAGTACAGCTATTTTGCTAAGATGACACTTTAAAATACTGCAATTGCAATGTGGAAATTCAAAAAATTTCTAATGGGGAGGGGATTTGCCCCCTCCCCATTACCCCCACTGTGCGCTACGCGCCTCACGAGCGTCCATCGGACGCTCAATTGTCTCCCCCCCAGAAACCTCAATTCCCCCCCAGTGGAGGGGGACTAGATTAAACACTGCTGGAGAAGTCTATAGGCCTATAGTGCCTAGTAGCCTAGGATATATCCTGTGAATTTAAAGCCCATGCATACAAGGCATACATGACCACCATGACCACTACGCCGACTTGGAGATAGACCTGGGAGTGACTTTGGTCAGCTAATCTGACCCCACTTGACCCTAAAGTGACTTGAGGTCGACTTGAAGTCGACTTCTCGGCGTCAAAACGACTTGACCCGACTTGGCAGAAAAACAACCGACTTCCGACTTGAAGTCGACTTCTGACATGGTACTAGCCATTACCTAGGTCTAGTACGTACGTACGGCTACTAATGTAAGAAGTCATAAAGCCAATTTTCCTGCAAGCATTAATTTCATTTAGGCCTACAAATGAGTAATGAGGTTTCAACACTTAATTGATGCATGAATTTGTTAAAGTGATATTAAGACCATTTCAAGTTGTTTGTGTTCCAGTTTGAATAGTTTGGTGATGCTTTGGGCCATCTAGGCCTAGTAACCTATAGACAATGCGACGCAAATTATTAGGCCTATGAATTTTAGCTTGTCCATTGTCTGTGATTATTCAGATTACACTCATTATTATTATTTTTTAATATTAAATAAATTTGTAAAAATCGCAAGGTCTAAGATAAAATAGCGGACCGCGAACTGCATGGTTGCACTGAATGCATGGCGTGTTATGATAAGCCCAAATTGTAATTCTGTTTTCATAATTATTTGGCCACTAGCATCATTTCGCAACTTAATTATACATGTAGTATAGCATTGCAAGCGCATCATCCTACAGTAGGCTACTACAGCTACTAGGCCTACTCACTGACAGTAAAGTCTTTCATTGTTCAATTGGCACTACAATAGTTTTTTCCGTCTGCAGACAACTCCAGATGCAGCGCTCCAAAGTAGCGCCAAACTATCGATTAGACCTAATTATATAGGCCTTGTAGATCCAGCTTTCTTTGCGCCGAATTACTGACCACTAGAAGTTCACTGATTGCTTGATAAGCACACGTGCTAATATTTTAGTAACATTTTGTTTCACCATTTTAATTAAGCGCATGCCTAAGCGTAAAATTACACATTATAGATCGGCAGACGGCAGTCTGCACGGTAGCCTACCGGCAAAATAATCAGTAGCCTAGCCTAAGTCTCTGTTTAGCAAAGGCCTCATTCATTCTTGTAAACACATTAGGCAACAAAAGCTGCTGAAATGTTGTCACAATCATTGGTTTGAAGGGACAAATTTAACTATGTTTGTGTCTCAAGTCGGTTTAAGTCGACTTGAGGTAAAAACAACTTCAAGTGACTTCTATCTACAAAATTCGACTTGGGGTCAGTTGCGGTGAGCAGAAACGACCCGACCCGACTTGGGATGACCAAGTCGACTGGGGTCGACTTATTGGGGTCGACTCCCAGGTCTACTTGGAGATGACCCTAGAAAAGGTGAGCCTATTGTTTGCAGCGTTTGCGGGAACGACAACGGTCCGGGCGCGGCGGACAGAATGTAAATTGGGAAGTCGATGATGACAACGACGGTGACGATATTTAAATTTCTCTCTCGCAGTCTTTCCTCATTCTCTCGAGCACCTCAAATCGCGCCTTTTCTCTCGGGGTTGACCGTATACATTGGGAGATGTGCATACATAATTATGGTCGCATATAGGCCTACAATACAATATATAGACCTACAATTTTAAGCTATAGGGTAGACCTACTTCGCAGTACGGCCATATTTTTCCCTTCCGGGTTTCATGCTGATTGATGATATCGCGACACGGATCCGCGTAGGCCTACGTATACGTTTTAACTAAGCTCTACCCAGGGCTGTTTTTAAGGAATTTTTAGAACTGCACATCCTCTTCTCTCCTTTCTCATCCTCCATGGTAAATTACTCCCAATCTGAGGAAAATGACCTATTTTTACTAGTTTTAACTGCACGGAACGTGACGGAAGTGCTTCTACAACTGCACGCATCCATTTATAACTGCACATTTTGTGTAGAACTGCACGTTAAAAAAAGCCCTGGCTCTACCATACAAGTTCCCAGATGAAGACACAATCTCTTTAGTCATTTTCCAGTGCATACTTTTCTATGTCTATGCTTGACCCTCTCAGAGCATTGAAAACAGTAGGCCTATGTAGAACAGTACGCGTGGTTCCCAATAAGCGGGTTCACCATCTCAGTGACCTTTCGCGTGCGCGTGCGCAGTATTAAAGGTCAATGCTACAATAGATGTTGAATTATAATTGTAGCCTAAAGATTACAAATTCGCAATGCGCGGGCCATTAATTTTCCGAACTTTTGGTATATACACCATCTATTGTAGCATTGACCTTGAGCACTGCGCACGCGCACACGAAAGGTCACTGATCGAGAAGGTGAACTCGCTTATTAACCTTTTTTGACTCTGGGGCCACTTTTTCTAAGTTGGAGGACACGATCGAGGGCCATTTTTTCTTAGTTGAAGGACATTAAAGGGCCACAAGGCTAAAATTTGATTAACAAAAGGCATATAAAACTGTTGTAATTGATTCAAAATAGAATTTTGATGCTATTTTTAGACGTACGTCAAAATAAAATAATTTTTAGTAAAAAATAATTGTGTTCTATCCTGTCCAAATTGTAATTTTTTTTCAAAAACTTTTGTTAATTCTTTGAGAGACGAGGGCCATTTTTTGAGGCCCTGTGGGCCACTTTTGGCCCGCGGGCCACGGATTGGGAACCGCTGATGTAGAACATAGGCCTATACTCCTATCATTTTACCTGGAGCAGGCCCGCTGACAGAAATTCCGTGCCCCTGGGCTGAGCAGTCACGGGCCTCAAACTATCTTTAGGCGTTTTCAGCAAATTTACACCAAAACAAATAAAAATAACAATAGTGTGGGCATAGGCGGGATCCAGAGGGGGGGGGGCAAATGCCCTCCCCAAATTTCGGGCAAAACTGTTTTTCGGGCAAGCAGACCCGGGAGATGACTAAAAAAGGTCGTCAACTTTTTTCTGAAAAAGTAGTATTTTCCACGAGATTTTAGGATCTATCTTTCGGGCAGAAGTTAAATCTTTGTCCCCCCCACTGCTGAAATCTCCCGTACGCCTATGATCACATTTGATCACGTATGAATGTACGCTAATGATCACATTTATGATGTTAATCAGTTCTCAATGTTAAGAATTTAATTTTCAACTAATATGGCAATCAGCAAGCAACCTTTCTGGATTTAACTGCAACAATAGCCTATCTCTTATAATATCTTGATAGTTCTCCATCTTGTCTGCGAACCAGAATGCACTTCGGAAATACTCTTACTTCAACGCCTGGGAAACAGTCCGAAAGTAAAATGTAAATGTAAATGTAAATGTAATCGCATATTTATATAGCGGCTGTGTTATGGCTTCGACCCTGAGGGTGATATCCTTCACCACCGCTACTCCACGTTTATATTGCGACCGAGCCACCCGCAGTAAAGATCCGAGAAATTAATCTCTGACCGACCGGGAATCGAACCCGGGCCGCCGGCGCGGCGAGCGGGCTACCAACCCACTCGACCACCGAGGATCTCAAAGTCTTGAAGGACCGTTTCTTATAAGCTTTATAGCAGCCTATAAAATTATCGTCCCAATCGCTTGTGTAGCCTATAGGCCTAATTAAACGCGGGTCCTGGCGGCAGAGTGCCAACAACAAAACAAAACCTTTTTAAAGTTTTTATAATTTCAGCATTTTCATAATTCTGATTTATAATTTCTTCCTTTGGCCAATTAAGATACTAGCATCGCAAACGTCATTTTCATCCATTGAGTTACCGGTACATAGGCCTACGATCATCATGCAGGCACGTTTAATTCACTATAGAGTCCCAACCGATGTAGGAGTAGGCCTAGGCCTAATTACGGGCTCTGATTGCCTTCTTTTGAGATTCGGAATTGAGATAAGCTTAGTGTGCGACTGTATAACTTAACCAACTTTTGCCTTTTCAAATTTATTAGCCTTTTCTTTTTGCTTTTTGTATACTCCAGATGAGTTTGTGTGTTTGCAAAATATTCCATCGTTGCGAGAGAAATCTATCATTTAGATTTGTTCACTTATGATTAAAAGCTAACAAGCATAATTTAGCAGAAGAACGTTCTGAGACGGAAGTGAGCGTCTTCTTTGGCAAACACTGATAAGTAAGGTAGGCCAATGGACAGTTGCTTGAAGCTTAAACAGTTGTAGTTATGTAACAGTATAGCCTATTAGGCCTATTTAAAACAACATAAATCACAAACAATAGGCTAAGTAATATGAGTGATTAAAAGTTGGGCCCGCCGCCCGTAATCAACATAGGCCTATGAAGCATATTATAATCATTGTAGCGGGCCCCCTAAAAGTCGCCCGGCCCTTGGGCATTTGAACGTACTCCCTCTCGGTGGGCCTGACCTGGAACGCTGTGTGCCACCCGCTCTCTGAAAGGCGAACACTGCTTCCACGGTTTTTGCGGGCAATAGCTTATAATGTAGGCCTACATGTACAGACTAATAGTTGAATCCTGAGAAGTCGCACAGAGTCGCACAGTAAGCTTATATAGGCCTAGGTTATAATATCCATTGTACAATTCAGGCGTTTTTCAATCATTCAAGGAAGAGCCGACAGTAGCTAGCGTAGCATTTAAAGTTTATTGTAACCAAAATATTCATCTTGGTAATAATAGTTATATGCTCAAAATTCTCAATGTATCATGTATAATTATTATCCTATGTCTATACGATCACAGCTGCTTAGCAACAGTGGCAAAGTATGAACAGTTACTATAATATGAATCTCTAGAAATAACCTACCGGTAGGCTAGTCAATTTTACTTAGAAAGCACAATATAGGGCCTATAAACATAAACAAAACTTGTCAAACCAATAGACGGAGTTTTCACTAGAACAGAAACAAACTATAAGTTCGAATAGGCCCCATGCGCATGTTAAACTTTTGAACATCGTATAAAATAAAAACATCCGTTTGAAGAACATATTAAATTAGGCCTACGCATATTCTAATCGAATCTAGGGTAATCTAAGTAAAATAATTAGCCTACCTACTTTACCCTTTTAAATGCATGGGGATATTGCGGTTTAGGAAACATAAGCTACTTAAACTGCAACTTCTGTTCAGCGCTAATTTTTCTAAGCTTAAGTACGTGTCTCACGCGTTACCAGTGGCGGCGCTAGGGGGGGCTGGGGAGCTAAGCTCCCCCCCTACAAGAGGTTCAGCCCCCCCTAAAAAAGGGCTATCCGAATTTTTTTACATTGAAATATCCACGAATTTCGGCTGATGACTAAAAAAAAAAAATAAGGTCGTCAGAAATTTTTGCGGCGAAAATGGGAAATTTTCGCCGCGGGGCTCAGTCCCCCCGAAACTGAAATCCTGGCGCCGCCACTGCGCGTTACGAATATTGTCTGCTTTGGTCACGGCTGGTGCAAGTGATGTTATTTTCTCGGTTGGGTTTCTGTTGGGCTTGAAACTTAATCCTGTTGAAAGACTTTGGTGACGAGATCAACGATTTGGTGATTCCTGATGGAGGAGAAGATTTTCTCGAGGGATTTGTCCAATCGATCTGCCTCCGTCCCATGGTTAAAACGAACATCCAACGTTTCCCTTACGTACATGTAAGCCTCTCTGGTTCCTAAAAATGCACCAACAGACAAGTTAGGTCTATTATAATAGCACTGATCATGGGCGGAGTTTGGTTTACGCTCTTGGAGTGGCTAAAGCCCTCTGGGGGGGAGCTAAGCCCGGGAAAAGATACCATTTATACGGTAAAAAAGAATCTCAGTCTTCTTTGGGGCTAAGCCCCCTTAGACCCTGATAAACTCCGCCCATGGCACTGATAATACGTTTCCCATCGTCTACTCTATAGTATACCTACAGACAGGTCTATCCAAGACTAGTAATTCGCCAGGTGGTATAAAATTCTGGTAGGTCTAGCCTACATGATTGTAGAAAATAATTTAAAACAGACCATTAGCAGTAGCAGAGTAAAACAGACAAAGCTATCGCTTAGGCCTATGGTCTTCTATTGCCGACCAGAGATCCTAAAGTTCAGTTATTAAATTCAACATTAAATTCAATGCATCAATTTGAAGTTTGACTGCGGATTCAACCGAAAATATAACTTTGAAAAAGCTTTTAAACTCAATATTCAAACAAATTTCTGACCATTTCCGAGACATTTGGAGACATCCTGGATGTGTTGACCAGTCTTCATTCTGTCAGTCAGTGCGTTGATCTCCCTGGAAAACTCCACAAGTATTCCGTTGACGTGTACTCCTCTCGAGACGAGGAAGCTTTCCAGCTTGCTGGTGCATCCCTTCAGATTGAAGGCCAATTGGTACCATGGAAGTGGGATCTCAGCATCGGCCATATTTTCAGTCAGTTGGCAGCCCTTCAAGAGTTTCTCTACTACGCCGAGGACCTGACCTTCAAGCCAGCGAAGGTCAATCGCCTGACACTGAGCACACAGCGCATTCGTCAGCATCATCTGCAGGATCTCCAAAGCACTTCCGGTCATCCTCGCACTGACCAGAGCCATCGAGTTGACCGATTGGTTGTGCATCTCGGCGCTGACCACGTGGTTGGTCAGTGGATTCGTCAGGTAGTCGAGTTCTGATGCGTAGGACGCAGTGGCAATGTCGACTCCCTTGAACCCGAAGTCAGAGTTTACGTCACATCCGCTGAGGTTCGGCGGAAGTCCGTCGTTCATCGTGTAGTTGAGGATCTCGGAGAGCTGAGCAAAGATGAGCTTACCGCACAACTGGAGAGCCTGACGGGTCTGATCCATGGCGATCGTGGTACTGATTCCCTGGAAGTTTCCACCATGGAGTATCTCATCCGTGCGATGGTCGATGATGGGATTGTCGTTGCTGGAGTTCAACTCGATGGTCACTCGACGGATCGATGCCAACAGGATCTCGGTTGTTGGTCCCAACCATTGCGGTGATGTACGAAGTGGGTATCGGTCCTGCTTCAAGGTTCCTGGGTGGTCAACCTTCGACGACTCCAGTCCATGCCTGGCCAGCTGTGATCCTTCGAGTAACTTCAGAAGGTTCTTGGCCACTTCCTGGTTGCCCTGATGGGGAAGACCTCTGTGGACGGTCGGGTGGAAGGACTCCATCCTTCCACGAAGACATTCAACAGACATGGCAGTCGCCAGCTGCGTCAAGAGGACGGCGATGCTGGCGTCGAAGAGAACCCGGGCAGCAAAGGTCGAGGCAAAGGACGCCGAGTTGATGACACCAAGAGCCTCCTTAGCCTGGAACTCGATGATTGGAAGTTGGGCATCCTTGAAGGCCTCCGTTGCAAGGACTTCCTTTCCGTGGTAGATGACCTTGGACTCCGGGCGACCGGACATACAGGCTGCGATGTAGGAAGTTGGAACAAGATCTCCGCTGGCGCTGATCGATCCACGTAGCGGAGTGATTGGAATGATGTCAGCATTGATCATGCCACAGAGGAGTTTGACCACTTCCGGCCTAACTCCTGAGTATCCGAGGGCAAGGCTGTTGGCACGAACGGCCATCACCCCTCGAACAACGTCAGGATCCATGGTCTGGCCGAAGCCAACGTTCAGGAGTCGAATGAGGGATCGCTGGACTTCGACATGGTCCGAACATCTCACATTTGAACTTCCGCCGAAGCCGGTGTTGACGCCATAGATCACGTGACCGGATGTCACTTTTTCGTTGAGATAGGCGACGTTTTTTCCGAGGACTTCTTCAATATGAACGGCGACTGAGACGCCGTTGATTCTGTTGTCAGACACTGCAACCAGTTTCGCAATGGACAGCGAATTTCCGTCCAATTCCAAGGACACGCCTTTCAAAGATTTCCATTCTTCTAAGAGTTGGAGTATGACTGTCACGTGATTACTCTCAGACGCCATTTTGGTTAGTCTGTTGAAGACAACAAATATTGATTAGAAATGTATACTATGCATGCATACAAGCGTCATTATATTATTGTACATAATTAGGCCTATTATGCATGTGAGTGCGGGAAGCATTTTAGCTCTAGCGATCATCGGGTTGACAAATGGTATTTAGTTACGGAGCAGCCCAGGAAGTCAAAACCTGTTTAAAAATACCCAACAACTTTAAAGCAGAACACGATTTAGTGAAGAAAGGCTGAAGGATAAGGATTTGGAAAATGCAATAGGCCTAAGGAGAAGGCTATGGGAGTGAATGGTTGTCTTAAAGAAGTTCAACGAAGCTAAGAGGGAGATCATAATGAGAAAAATGGCCTATGTCTAAGCGCAAAGGAACCAATTTGGAGGCTTAAGTTTTAGGCGATGTTCAAAAGAAGAGAAGGGCACAGAACAAAGTCTGTGAGAAAATATTCAAAAGACGAGGGAGGAAAGATGGACTGGTTTGCAGCGATGTAGTTGAGTCCGACTGAGCCGAGTCCGAATCAAGTCCGAATCCATCCAAGCTGAGTCTGAGTCGAGCCAGAGTCCATAGGAGAAAATTAATATCAAAGGAGTCCGAGTCACTAAGGAGTGAGTCCGAGTCCATTATAATAATAATCTAATAATAATAATCTTTTCTTTAATTGAGCGCCTGCAAACGCACTGCGCTTTACATTTACAAGTTATGCAGTAATCTTAATTAAACTTAACTACTAACTGATCAGACAGCTTTGCAATTACAACGGCGCTAATAGCAGCCTACAAAGCATATCCGCCCAACGGGGGCTCGAACCTGCTACCTCTCGCACTCTTGGCCAGCGTGTTAACCATCACTCTACCGGGCCCCCCTATATACCATCAATTAAGATCCACTGAAACACTCGATTTAATGGCACAGAGAATATCGGTATCATTTATGCAGAAAGAATTGGTAATGTAGGCCAAATTTATCTAAACTGAATTTTATAAACACTAAATTAGATAAAGTTTTGTTCGATAATAATCTAACCAAAATTCATCCACCTCTAAGCAAAAGTGCGACAGGCGTATCCAGCAGCGTCTCATGTGTCGAGTCTTGCGGCGAAAATTCCCGCCTCTCAGAAACGCCTCTTCTACTCTTAAAGTAGGACCTATAGGCCTAAGTGTTCGGAGTCTATCAAGATCAATCCATAAACAAAGAACCTTGGGAGTCTATGGTATGGGGAGTGGTTCATCCATTGTGTTAATGTTGCCTGCCCTTCCAATGCCCCAGCACATGCCAACCAGGTGCTACGATTCCTGCCTGCACGCTCCAATACGCCAATTGCAGTGTAGTCTAGTCTAGACAATGGATGTGTAAATAAAACTCTGCGCCCCGTTCCAAGTTCAGACAAGCTTCAACAGCCACAAGTTACAAATAGCCGCTAGACAAAATTATAGCCGCTAGAGACATACGTACGTACGTACATACATACATATATACATACATACACACACACAATGTCATACATACATACATACATACATACATACATACATACATACATGCATACATGCATACATGCATACATGCATACATGCATACATACATACATACATACATACATACATACATACATACATACATACATACATACATACATACATACATGCATACATGCATACATTGGGTATCCAAGGACGTCGTCAGCTACGCTCTGCTGATAAGGGAGTCCTCTTAATTCCTTTTGTTCGTACTACTACCATGAAGAATCGACCCTTTTCTGTGGTTGGACCAGTGGTCTGGAATGGCCTTCCGTTTGAGCTACGCCTACACCCTGGGACTCTACCAGGATCCTTCTTTACTAAAATTAAAACTTTTCTTTTTGGGCGCGTTGGAGTCGGGAGCGCCTCTGAGTAGTTTTTTCTTGAAGAAGCGCTATATAAATGTCCAAATGAATGAATGAATGAATGCACACTTACATAAATACATGCATACCTACATACACACATCGATTCATACATACATACACGCATACATAAATGCATGCGTACTGTTTGCGTAGAAATTTTTGTCTGTCACAAATGGTAGTTTTGGTGAATGAATAGGACACATGTAATCTTGTCAACAGATGAGAGTGCCTGCAGTCAAGGCCGTAGCTAATGGTGTTTTGGGCGTTTGAACACACCCCTCCTCCAATGAAATAATTATTGTAAAATGAAATAATGCATCTACCAGCACATGATGTATGAACTACAGTGTGTAATGTGACGTCGAGCAGAAAATAGTCGAAAATCGCGGGAAAACAGTAGGTTTTTTGCACCGCTGTGATCTTATATACGAACCACAAGAGGTAAGAAAACCATGCAATGTCAATGACTAAAAAGTCTTCAAAAATTTCGACGACTTTAAAAAAATGGTCGTTAGGAAATTTTACCACAAAGGAAAAAGTCGGGAAAACACCCCCGAAACAAAATCCTGGCTACGGACTTGCTTGCAGTTCTTTAATTTAACTAATCAATTCACACTGAATAGCAAACTTGATCAGAATTCACCACCATCCTGATTTATCGGTCAATAATCCAAACGACTTTCACGCATAAGTCTTAATTAGCATCTTCTTTCAACCCAATTGCCATGCATTGCACACGTCTTTTGGTCTGAGCAAGTGAAGTCACAATAAGTTACACTTGTTTTATGCGAAAATTGTCTTGTTTTTCCTAATCGGATCCCATTTGTGAGATGTTGAACAAATTGCTGACAAAATAGGATCTATTGGCCAATTGCCTAACATTGCTCCATTGTGCACATAGACAGGCCTATAAATGTTCGAAAGCTTAATTACCAATTTCACATAGGTCACGTACAGCGTTGGAGTTCGATGCTGGTTAGAAAAATTAGAATTAGGTAGTAACTGGCAGAGAATAGGGAATCACAAGCTTTGAGAAGCGACCAATCGCCTACATAAAATTGCAGAGCGCCACCTCTTTGCAACCTGATAGTAACGTAGGCCTATAGGCCCTATCATAATACCAGAGGGCAGACGACTCTGTTCCATCCTAGCGTACGGTCAGGCAAGAAGGCACACACGGCATAGCAATTCACTATTTCAATTAGGCCTACTTGGAGTTCATTTTACCATCGTTGCTGCCGTAAGTCAAATCAAATCACAAGAGGAACAAAAGTTTAAACGTTAAGCGCACTTTTCGAAAAGTCAAAACGAATAGGAAACATCATAGGGTTCATAGCCTTGACGCAAAATCGACAGGAAAAATCGAGGTAGATAAGAAAAAGAATCTACTTCGCACTGACGCAACAATTTTTTTGCCAAATCATACAAGAGCGGAAAATGCAACAAAAAGAACTAGACGAATCAACGTAGCATCGGCGGCGCGCCGACAAATTTTCGGTGGCGACGGCGCGCCGGCCCAAAAAATCGGCGCCCACGAGTTGTCGGCGGCCGGCGCACAGCTCTGGGACTCGGATCACTGTACGAAGTAGTCGATTTTCGATGTCATGTACAAGAGCTTCAACGCTCAGGCGTCAGAAAACCGTAGCTTAACGCACGATGAAAGCTCTTTCGTTTTTTTCGATCGTCAAGGCTCTGTTTGGAAGGACAACCTATATAGGCCTATTATAGTGACTGACAGGTTTCCAGTAGGCCTAATTTTTAAGAGAGAGAGAGGGGGGAGAGAGAGAGACACACACAGAAACAGAGACAGAGACAAAGACAAAGACAGAGACAAGCAGACAGACAGACACAGTCAGATGCAGACAGAGACAGACCTAGACAAAGACAGAAAGCGACAGACAGAGACAGAGGCAGAGACAGACAGAGACTTAGGCAAAGGCAAAGGCAAAGGCAGAGAGAGAGAGAGAGAGAGGGGGGGGGGGAGAGGGAAAGGAGAGGGGAGTGAGACCGGCCAGATATTATTCCAAGCATTCCTTCACGCTAAAGCTCATGTGACAGATAATCAAACGAAGTGGTATGAATTAAGTGGTTGGACGCCTGAAAGGGAAAATCAACCGTGCCTGTCATTGTCGTCAAACAGAATGCGCGTAGCTTCATATGCGACTGAGTGTTCGTTTCTAATGTGGATTTTCACGCATCAGCGGGTGACCCTAGATACTAAGAGGGTTCACTATCAACAGGGCAAATTTCAAAAGGGTGCAATCAAAAGGGCGCAATCAAAAGGGCGCAATCAAAATGGCGAAAATGAATAGAGCGCATTGTTTTTAAAGCGCACGGTCTATTGGGCGAAATCAAAAGGGCGCATGTTTAAAACGGCGAAATCAAAAGGGCGCATGTTTAAAACGGCGAAATCAAAAGGGCGCATGTTTAAAACGGCGAAATCAAAAGGGCGCATGTTTAAAACGGCGAAATCAAAAGTCCGTACGTATGCGTAATTAAGCCATCATTTTAACAAAATAGCTGTACTTTTTCAGTGCTGATGAGCGTGGCCTAAGACTTCAATAAATACACTATGCATAGGCTACTCGCAGAAGAAGATTTACGAGGAACGTATTCGCATTGCAATGTGGAAATTCAAAAAAGTTTCGGGTGGGGAGGGGCACATCACCCTCCCCACATCCCACCCCTGCGCTGCGCGCCTCCGCGACCGTCCGCCGGACGCTCGATTGTCTCCCCCAGAAATCTGAATCCCCCCTCAGAGGACGGGGACTAGATTAACCCTTTATCGCCTGAGGGTATGGGATTTTCCTTACCATTTACTACACTTTGGTCGGTAAAAGGTTAAACACTGCTCGTCGACGTTCTTACAATAACTGCTGCGAATACGTTCCACGTAATTCTTCTTCCGTGAATACGTTCCACGTAATTCTTCTTCCGTGAATACGTTCCACGTAATTCTTCTTCCGTGAATACGTTCCACGTAGGCCCAGTGGCGTAGGCAAGGGGGGGTTTCGGGGGTTAAAACCCCCTATTGGCTCCGGAAAAAGGAGTTTTTAAGGTTATTTTTCCATTTAAGTAAGGAAAAATAGCAAAAAACAGTGTTTCCGGCCATAAAACCCCCATCAAAAATTTCTGGCTACGCCACTGCGTAGGCCTATATAGTACTTCTGCTAATACGTTCCTCGTAATTCTTCTTCAGAACTCTATACTAAAAACCACATCTGAAAACACTTCGCTTCAAACTACAATAGACCTATAGGCCTAGATGTCTTGAACACCGCCATTATACTCTATAGCCACAAGAACCAATTAAGAGCCGTTTAGCAATACACTCTCTCAACAATACGTACCTGTGGTGATTGTTAAAACACCGTCTTTCTCTTTTGTTTACACAATAGGGCCTGACCTACTCGTTGACTGGGATTCGAAGGAGTCGCCAGACCTTCGACTTCCAGATCATGATCGACAAACTTTAATCGGCCCCAATGTGAATCCTTAGCCATACTTACTGGACGCGTCGTCATTCCGCAATGTATGTGTGTTTGCATGCATGTGTGGCGAATACAATGCGCCGTGGAGCCTGGGTGGAGTCAGGGACCAAAATCTGCTGGGAAAATCAGATACCAAAGAGGCGTAGGGTGCGGGATGGGGCAGGGAGGCGGGCCGTGTCAAAAACCGAAATTTACTACACAACGCCGGGTACCCAGAGGGTTTGATCGGGGTGGGGTGGAGTAGGACTATAGGGGTAGAGGTGGGAGTAGGAATTGAGCATAAATCCGGTATTTTCCGGCCGAGTATATGCTACACCAGTTAACATGTTTGTCTAGAATGCATTCCACAGTCTCACATTGATATGATTGATATCACAACACTAACTTCTGATAGTGATTGATGTATTATGCATTCCACAGTCTCACATTGATATGAATATAGGCCTACGTACAGGCCATATGCAATATTGTACATACATAGGATATGCTCATAAAAGTAGGCTACATATACAACACATATAGATTTAGAAGCTCAGAGAACTATTATAAATCGACTTATGAGTTCAGTAGGTTATATTCTGACGGTTTGTCTATTGACCTGCACTGACCAGAGTAGGCCTACACAATAACAACACACACCTCGAAACTCCAAACACTGAACCTGAAGTTCACATAAATTATCGTCTCAATTCATTCGAAACTTCAAACATTGAACCACAAGTTCACATAAATTATTGTCTCAATTCATTTGAAACTCCAAACATTGAACCAGAAGTTCATATAAATTATTGTCTCAATTCATTTGAAACTCCAAACATTGAATCAGAAGTTCATATAAATTATTGTCTCAATTCAGTTGAAACTCCAAACATTGAACCAGAAGTTCACATATCGTCTCAATTCTTTCGAAACTCAAAACATTGAACCAGAAGTTCACATAATCATCTCAATTCATTGAAACTCAAAATATTGACTTCCATTGATACAAGTACAATGTTCGAAGGCGAAGGTCGTTTTGACCGCAAAAATCCTATTTATAAAATGGTTGAGGGGCAACGAGCAAAAGATTTCCGTGAACAGCTCGTAATCAACGTACCGTGGCGGTGCTGTACACCAGGGCATGCAAATCAGGTCAAATGCCCTGAGAAAAACCATTTGCCCTGCCATGGGCGTTGTCCTGCCGCAAGATTGCCAGACATTTTCTCTGTCAAGAATTTATTGGGGACATAAAATCGCTTCTGCTCTGTTTGCTTGTAGCAGTGCACTGGCTATGGCCTGGTCAAAAAAAATTAATGTCTGACCATGAATCACTTTCATAACATTTCTTAAGCCGTAAAAGATGTGGGCTATACTTTAACACTGGACTGGAACATTAAAAGACCGGTTGATATTGTAAAAATCGAATTAGGTTTAATGAATTGATAATAGACAAAATTAATGTTGATTTTTTTAATAGGCCCACAACACGTTTTGTGTGTCATTTCATCGTGTTTCTGTAAGGTTGGGGCTCCACGGTTTCTCTGAACAGGGCCCCACATTTGTTAATCCGGTCCTGTACGTAATTAATTAATGAACGCAGGCAAAATAAAATGAATTAAATATCAAATTAATCTAATAAGTTGGCCTACTAAAAGTTGTTACCAGAACGCTGTGAGTTGATGTTGATTAGTACGGTGGGGATAACTCTCCCCGATGTTCTGGTCAAGCGGGCGTACGTTTCTTTCTTCTAGGTCTACTATCAATGAACTCTAGCAACTTGGAAGATCACTTTTATTGAATTTTATTCCTTGGCGAGATGCCAACAGAAGACATAGGCTTCCTACACTGGCGGAGGTTTCTTCGGGTTGACGCCTATACAAAAATACTGCGAACCCTATAGTGTTGGTCTGTAGGCCTATATAATATTGAAATCGGAGCGACTGTCAATGGTTTAGATCTACACGACCGTCTAGCAGCATCAATGGCGGGCAAGAACCTATACGTACTGGTACAGTAGCCAACAAAGTTAACGTATACATAGTCTACTCATTGTTGAGGAGAATCGGGTCGCTAGCGTACGATACAGAACGAAAAGTCGCGCGTGTAGGGTGCGCCGTACGTAGGTTATTGAACCGGAGTCCGGAGGAGTGTGGGTCAGGATCGTTTAATTACGGACGCAGGCATATGAAGCACAATGGTAAAACAAAGACGATGAAAGGGAAGATCGATTGTTACTGTCAGAATGATGCAGCCTAGCCTATTTATGATCCTCACCGTAAACAGGCCCGGATTAACCCCTCGGGGGGCCCGCCGCCATATTTTCCGGGGGGCCCCCTAATTTACCATTGCCTTCCGTCACCACACTCGAGACAAAGACCCACGTGTCTATTCGTGCCTCCTCTTTTTGACTAGATTTATGCCTAATTCAAACTTAATTATATGTATCTTAACGAAATACCAAAACATTTTTAAAATGACACTTCATAAATATAAAAACGTCAATTCAATAGATTATAATTAGCCTATTGTTCAGTTTACCGTAGTGGTTCAAATTGAGCCTATGATTATACCAATTATGGTTCACATTTTTCTGCTCTTGGCTGTGACAAACTGGTCAAGAATGTAATTAAAGTAAACAGCTGCACAGCATCTAAGAGATCACTCTCAACGCTAAGAAGCCAGTCGTAATAATGACATTGCATCTATATTCAGTATATTGCAGTGTGAGAATTGTCGAAAAAAAGACTTAGCGGGTTAGTCTTTGATCCATGTGTAGTTGACTAATTTTTGTCCGCATTTTGGGAGATAATAATAACGCCGTAGCTTTTAGGGGCACCTTCATCAGACCCACGCCCGATATGGATGAGGTGTAATCGTTTTTAAATAGGCCTACAAGTTTTGCAGAGGAACTTGGATGTGAACCACAGGTAGATAATGCTCAGGATAGACAACAATTAAGTAATGGACGGTAAGATTGCTGAGACAAACAAATAGCAGGGAAGCCATAATATTAATGATCTGCAGACTGCAGCGCATAGGCCTACCTTTATGTAGGCCTACGTACATGATCCAACTGACTCAGGAGAGCGCGCCCTCTTTTCGCACCAGCTGCATGTGTTTCTTCCGGCTTGCTCGTCATCACAAACGCCGACATTTCCGGTATCGTAATTTTTTATGCATTCATTTTGAGAAACCAAACTGAAGAAGGCTCATCTTTTAACCACCTCGAAAACTTACATTTATAGGCCTACCCTTAGCGATACCAGCAGACGCCTAGCGTAGACTGCATAGTCAGTGTCGCGTTTACTAAATCCTCTGTAGACTTGTACACTCGGTTCGTGGACACCGACGGAACCGTTCTAAAGAAACCGTATACGCTCGGGTCTCCATGTAAACTGATCTACTCCCACTCTGACACACTATGCGGCATTAGACTATATATTATATATTTCACAGCTGTCGTATAGGTTGATATACTGCACGTCACATTCCTCCTCAGACCAGAGACCACCTCCACTACGGGTCTACGGGTTTGGCAAAATATATCTGTCATTGACCAATTTACACGTAGGGTATTAGTATTATCCCAAGGTTCTTTGATCTTGGTATTAGCCTATCTTTCAAAAACGTAGGGTGAGTCTGGGTGACCACGCCTCTTCCTTGGCTGCACAACTTTTAGCGATAATTCCCTCTCCCCCTCTTCAGGATCAACCCTCCCTGATGCCAAATGAGTCACCGTTGTACGCAGCGAGTGCGCGCATCATCCATAAGCCTAATGCGGAGTTCTAGTTATACGAAAAGTGGGTGGGAAGCAGGGCTGAAAGTGGATTGAAAAAGTTGCCGGGGCTCTGTGGGCCAAAGGCTGCTAGATACCATTGTAATACCATTGTTTATTCAAGCGCCAACAAAAGAATGCCGTGTCTGAAACTCGGACAGACCCGTCTCACTTTCAGCCCTGGTGGGAAGTTCAGAGTCACTGACAAGTGACAAGTTACAGTTCACTCTTCCCCTCTCTGCATCCACACTCAATTATTGAGCACCTATAGAGTTTAGACTCTATACATAGCCTACCACTACCAAAGGCATTACACCATGCAAAAATTTCTCTTTGTCAGAACCAATGAGTCAAATAATGCTATGTCACACTGGCGCAACTGAAAACGGGGGGGGGGCCGGGGGGTGTTGGAAACGACCCGGGGTGTGCACTGAGGATTGAACTGTGATGGTCCTAAGAAAGGCTGTGGGGGGTTGATCCCCCAAACCCGGCAATTTCATTCCTTCTATACCGGTACCTTCATGCTTAACCTACTTATTATGCAAGCACAACTGCAACTGCAGCATGGACGCCACCCACGCACCTCATCGACACACGGCCTACTAAATTTAGATGTATGTGTAACAGCATTCCTCTACCACATAATTATTATAGATTGCCTTTGTAATACTGTACCAAAGATAGCATGATAAGCTACACCTTGCGCATGGATTTCAATGTTCAAATTAGCTTTACCGAAACTCTATCAGAATATCTCTGTCTTCGTCTGTCTGTTTGTCTACATGTATGTCTGACTCTTCTTAAAAGGCCGATCTCTCCCTCCCTCTCTGTCCGCCTGTCTGTAACTCTTGCCTATCTGTTTAAAAGTAGACCAAACGGAATACCCACAAAATCATAAATCATAGCTGGCACAGACATAGAGGCCAGCAAAAATAAAATTGTTGTTCGCCATATAAGAAGAAAACAATGACCAATGGGCGCAAATTTACACAATGTCCTTGAAGCAAATTTGAATAAATGGGAAAATGCACAATAAAAATAATTTTTTTGCAGACGCGGGGGGCCCTTTGACGGCGGGGGGCCCGCCGCCATGGCAGACATGGCATACTGGTTAATCCGGCCCTGACCGTAAATAGGCCCTAAATAACAATAGCCTAATTATAATTATTATTATAATATATAATAATCTTCGTTTAATTAGAAAATGAGACAAATCAGGGTGACACACCGCACCCAGTTGCACGTCAAAGCACATTAAAATTTAATATAAAGAAAAACAAAAATAATGTGAACATGATCAGTGGCGTAGACAAGGGGGTTTCGGGAGTTAAACCCCGCCCCATTGGCCTAGGAAAAAGTTTTTTAAAAAGGTCATTTATATCCACTTAAATAAGAGGGAAAAACAATTGCTTGTACTAACAATTGTTTTTCTTTATTCCCGTTACTTTATTCCCTTTTTATTTACTGTAATATAGCCTATCTTATACTATAAGTCTGAGATTCTGTATGTATGGATGTCCGTCGCAAGAAAGGCTCAGAGACCGATTCATTTCGCAACACTAAACAATTTTTTTAGCTTCTCATGCGAATTTGTGGGTCAGGATGACTATTTTCAGCTCTCAACTCGCCTTAAAAACCGAAATATCAACATTTTAATTTTGCGCGTGTTTAGCCTTAGAAGCGTTACAGATTTAATCCGCCATTGTTGCCATTCGTTGGACGAACCACATCAAACTACAGTTCGAATGAGTTCGCCATGTCTTGACGTCATTCTTGCTTATCGCACGTATAGTAATAAATCCGGTTGACAAAACCGCAACCGGTTTCAGTGTACAATTGCGCAGTTGAAACATTCATATTCACAAGAACGCAGATCCCAGAAATCTTAACTATACTAACAGAACAGACAGCCAGCAATAATTGTAGGCTATTAACCAAGTTACTAATAGGCACAGAGAAAGGAGAATGCGGATGTGTGAGTGTGTGTTTGTCCGGAATTATACGCCTACAATTTCGCAGCTATTGACCATGCACCAGAACAACCCAGTGGAGGGGTTGGCGAACGGGGTGGGAAGGGGGTAGGGGAGGAAGGAAGGGGGAGGGGAGGAGGGAGAATTGGTGGAAGGGGTGGGACACCGTGAAAGGGGGAGGGGAGGGGCAGGCGGGGAAGGGGAAAGGAATGGGAGGGGATGGGAGGTGCAGAGGAGTGGGATGGAAGGGGGAGGGAAGAGGAGGGAAGGGGATGAGAAAGGGAGGAAGGAGGAGGGGAGGGGGAGAGGATACTAAAATTTCCGGGCAACGCCGGGTAACACATCTAGTACATATATATATATATATATATATTGTTGGCCGGGTTTGTGTCAGAAAGGACATCCGGCCAGGTCATAAAACCCAACCCAGTGGTGGCGCCAGGATTTCAGTTGGGGGGGGGCTGAATTTGAGGGGAAAAATTTCAGTTTTCGGTCGCCAACATTTCTGACGACCCTTTTTAAAGTCATCGGCCAAAATCTCAAGAAAATTTTTCATTTCAACCGTCAAAATTTCTGACGACCTTTTTTAGTCATTCAATTGGTCGAAATCTTGGAAAACGGTCCTTTTTCATATCCGCCAAACTGCCTGGCACAAACCTCGTGCGTACCTTGTTTAATTTGGGGGGGGGGCTAAAGGGGGTTAATTGTGCAAATAGTTCATTTTTACATGGGGAAAAACATGGATTGCCTGTTTTAGGGGGCTTAGCCCCCCTAGTCCCCCTAGCGCCGCTACTAATAAAAAACCCAACTCCCCCGCATCATAAATTCCTGGCTACGCCACTGGCGAACATATGGCAACAATGTCATTAATGCGCGGCAAAGAGAGCCCCCTCGGAATAAAGTTTCTAACATCCGTAAATGGTAGAACAAAAGGATGCTGTCTGGGGTGTAGCCTAAGTTATAGGCGGTTTTTGCTAGAGGTGGAAAAATGTTCCTCAGAACGTCATTGACATTATTTTATCATTAGGCCTACATTACGAAGCAGCCCATCATCTGCTCCAGCAGCTAACTTCTCTATGTTCAGGAACAACGCGGGAAGGTATCCAAGTCGTTGCATGCGGTTCAACATTCGTTCTATTTTAGCTCTATCATCGCTTATGGTGCCTCTGACTTGCATACACTTTTATGATAGCCAACGAAAAATTAAACACTAAGCCAGTTTTTTCCTGATATTGTGACGTAATTAATTTTAACACGGCAGAAGGTAAAGTGACGTCATCCGAGTCACCATAACAATGTCAAAAAGCGGATAGCCTAATCTATAATTATTAGAAAAGAATATATTCCTATTCCGAAATACATGCTGAAATCCGTCACATAAACAAATATAGACGTAAATATAGACTATTATATAGTATCGGGGACCGAATGACGACGCTAACCCTAATCCTAATCTGAACTAACCGACCCTCACGACGCCTAATCTAACCCTAACCGGCACTCACGACGCCTGATTTGACCCTAACAGACACGTCGGTCCCCGATAGTGCCGATACTACAGTTAGACCACAATTTAGAATCATAATAGCTAGATTGGGGGAAAACCTGGGTGTGCGTGTGACCCAGAAACGCCAAAAGCATAGGCTATCCGTGCGTTTTCTTAATGGTGACGGATAAGCCAGGCTTTACTCTAGCTCGTGCTGACTCGGCCAATCAGAGAGAGGAGATTATACGCTGTGGTTTCGTCCAATCAGAGACAAATGAACCCACTTTCGACACGTCAAAGTATATTTAAGGGTGAGCGGATGTTCTATCGATAAGGCCCCTGCGGTTTCGGGGAACGAATTGAACTGACGAATCCTTCTCGTGTCGTAAAAGGCGACTAAAGGAGGCCCCTGCGGATTCGGGGAACGAATTGAACCGACGAATCCTTCGCGAGTCGTAAAAGGCGACTAAAGGAGGCCCCTGCGGTTTCGGGGAACGAATTGAACCGACGAATCCTTCGCGAGTCGTAAAAGGCGACTAAAGGAGGCCCCTGCGGTTTCGGGGAACGAATTGAGCCGACGAATCCTTCACGTGTCGTAAAAGGCGACTAAAGGAGGCCCCTGCGGTTTCGGGGAACGAATTGAACCGACGAATCCTTCACGTGTCGTAAAAGGCGACTAAAGGAGGCCCCTGCGGTTTCGGGGAACGAATTGAACCGACGAATCCTTCTCGTGTCGTAAAAGGCGACTAAAGGAGGCCCCTGCGGTTTCGGGGAACGAATTGAACCGACGAATCCTTCACGTGTCGTAAAAGGCGACTAAAGGAGGCCCCTGCGGTTTCGGGGAACGAATTGAGCCGACGAATCCTTCACGTGTCGTAAAAGGCGACTAAAGGAGGCCCCTGCGGTTTCGGGGAACGAATTGAACCGACGAATCCTTCACGTGTCGTAAAAGGCGACTAAAGGAGGCCCCTGCGGTTTCGGGGAACGAATTGAACCGACGAATCCTTCTCGCGTCGTAAAAGGCGACTAAAGGAGGCCCCTGCGGTTTCGGGGAACGAATTGAACCGACGAATCCTTCACGTGTCGTAAAAGGCGACTAAAGGAGGCCCCTGCGGTTTCGGGGAACGAATTGAACCGACGAATCCTTCTCGTGTCGTAAAAGGCGACTAAAGGAGGCCCCTGCGGTTTCGGGGAACGAATTGAACCGACGAATCCTTCACGTGTCGTAAAAGGCGACTAAAGGAGGCCTCTGCGGTTTCGGGGAACGAATTGAACCGACGAATCCTTCACGTGTCGTAAAAGGCGACTAAAGGAGGCCCCTGCGGTTTCGGGGAACGAATTGAACCGACGAATCCTTCTCGTGTCGTAAAAGGCGACTAAAGGAGGCCCCTGCGGTTTCGGGGAACGAATTGAGCCGACGAATCCTTCTCGTGTCGTAAAAGGCGACTAAAGGAGGCCCCTGCGGTTTCGGGGAACGAATTGAGCCGACGAATCCTTCACGTGTCGTAAAAGGCGACTAAAGGAGGCCTCTGCATTGTTGCAGAGCGAGTGAAAGGAACCATAAAGTCATCATGGACTAAATGTGAAACAATTCCCACCCCAGAAAAACTAAATGTGTAACAATTCCCACCCCAGGAAAAATCAACAGGTGTTGTTTGCATGTATAAAATTATATCCTATGCTGCTATGCACGAAAATGCTATGGTATGAATACGAGTGCTATGAATATCTATTCATCTGAAATTTTAAAGGCCAGAAAGACTAAAAGGTGGTAAAAAGGGTTTCAAAGTAGCGAAAATGGTATATTTTCTCTTAAATAAAAAAGGCCGTCAGAAAAAAATTGATCGATCACAGTCATGGTGTCGTCAGTGGCTCAGCGGGCGCTCCCCAGGCAGGGGACTAGATTAAACACTGCCTTTAACATTCACTGAACCCCTCCCCCAATCAAATCCTGGCAACGGCCTTGCCCCCCCCCCCGACCCCAATTCCCCCATCCCCCAAAGCAGGGGACTAGATTAAACACTGCCTTTAACATTCACTGAACCCCTCCCCCAATCAAATCCTGGCAACGGCCTTGCCCCCCCCCCGACCCCAATTCCCCCATCCCCCAAAGCAGGGGACTAGATTAAACACTGCCTTTAACATTCACCGTTGGTTGAGTGAATGAAAACGTTTCATCTGCAAAATAAAACTTGGCTGACTACAGAGACCATCGCAGAGAAGCACCACGGTTAATAGTAAAAAAATTCTGAATTTAAATGCTAATAAAACAGTAACAATCTTACATCTCTTTTCTAACCGAATTCATCACCAACTTTATACTTCTAATTTAAATCATCGAAACAAAGCAACAAAAAATGCTCTAGATATAAAGCAGTAGTACTGAAGTCTGTAAAGCGTAATTTATTTAGCTTTCGAGTCAATCGCCTAACCTTGCGTCAAATACTTGTAGCTACTGAATCAAGCAAGTTTAGCATATTTTAATTAAATACTCACAACTATCGAGTCAAGCAGTAAGCTTTTGAATAAAATACTCAAACACTCAATTTTTAGCGTGTTAATCAAGCAATTAGTTTGTCAGAGAACAATCAGCCATACTTATAGCACATTACAATCAGCCATACTCATAGCATGTTACAATCAGCCATACTCATAGCACATCACAATCAGCCATACTTATAGCATGCTATAATCTGCCATAGGCCTACTCATAGCATGTTACAATCAGCCATACTCATAGCACATCACAATCAGCCATACTTATAGCACGTTACCATCAGCCATACTCATAGCACATTAGCTTTCAAAGCAATCACTCATACATTAATCTCTCAGGCAAAATGCCTCCACATTAAAACCATTCTGAAACCAGTTCACATTACTTGAATGACAAAATTACACTGAAATCAGTTAGGAACGAAACCGGTAACATCAATGTCTGATTATATCACATGATTTGATAAAGCATCACTGTTGCAGTTCAACTACGATCCAGAATAAAGATTCCATGTTAAGCACCAAGAGATTTCACAAAACAATACCAAACAGAAAGGCTAGATGCAAATGGCAAACCAGCACCATAGGCAGAGGGGTGGTTCGCATTTGTATAACCGTAGGCTGAAATCTGTGCATGGTTCAAGGGAGTTAGCACTGAGAATAACTTATCACTCATTCATTCACACTATGTACAATATCACGTTGGGTGTAAAACAGCTTTGTCTATGTCAGTCAAATTTCAAAGGACATCATAAAAGATGTTCTTAACAAGAGAATCTTGGACCAAACGAGACTACCATCTGAAGTAAGACTATGCCTGGGCTCAAACCATCAAAAATGACAATGCTAAGTGCCTGCCAAATCAAACATGGTTAAGTTATAGGATGGCCTGCCTCCCCTACTGCCCATTGCAAATGACTGGATCAAACATATAAATTTTAACTGGCCTGATTTTAGTTTTGTATATAATTATGTATGTATATACGAGTACTTGTTTTAACACCCCTTCAAGATTACTACTCAGAGGCACTCCAGGCTACAACACGGACACTGAATCGGAGTTTCATGCCGAAGCGCATGAGCAATTAGGAGTGAAGGGCTTGTTCAGGGTCCCTATGTGGCGGCTTGATGTGGATTCAAAACCGCAACCTTCCAGCTCCAAGGCACTGAGCATACCCTTACGTTACCGTGCCCTGTTTTGTGCTTATGTCTTTCCAACCACCAAAGGAAAGCTGAAAATGTAAAAAAACCTCGATAACAACATCTCTAAAATGGCTAGAGGTTAAGTACTGCAAGCAAGCTTTTTATTGGTGAGAGATGAAAGACTATTCTGTAAATTTCTGGAAGTAGATATCAAAAACACTGCTGCGAAAGAAATCTAACAGCAGGAGGTTACAGAATGTAAAGAAGTTGCTAAAACATGAGATCACAGCTGAATGTGAAGCTTAAACGCTTGAGTGCAGAATAGTTTATTGTACACTATTAAAACTAATTCTATTTAATGTCAACAAACATATGAAATTATTTAAGTGAAATTATATAACTCAAATTCCATAAAATGTTCTCAAATTGTTTACATCTACTGAAAAGCAATGCCGCTTACAATAATGGAATATAGTACAATCAATATGTATTATTACCAATTGCTAGGTCTTTCTATATGGCAAGCAAGCTTAATATTAAACTCATATACACACGTATCAGCCTAAAATAATGTACACATGGTATCAATAGAAATTGATGCCAAATCTGCGTAAAGTGCACAGAAAAGCAGCGTGGTGTGCATAACAAGGCCTCTAAATAATATCTAGCACGACTTTTAACATCTTGGAGCATCTTCCAATCATCAGATTCCTCCAGGATGTTCTAAAATGGAACGAAAATAACTATAGCTGAAGCTGGACCTGTTTGGTGGGAATTTCAATAGTCTGTACGGCCATTCGAAAGGTTTTGTTCCACGTATTCCATGTAGTTCAACGGTTGCTTCTGAGTAGACTCTAGTTTAGTAGTACTTGATATCACATATATGACATTTCCTGGTCTGTTTCGAATAGCTACCGGGATAGTAAAAGCCTTTGGTTACACTGCGTAGTCATAGGACTTTAGAAACCTTTGGTTCCAGGTTTGGTGTTTGGTTTTGGACGATCCTATGACGTTCTGAATCCATGATCCAGCTTGGTTCTAGATAGTCCATGACTATTTTGAAGTTTTTGATTCCATAGTTTGTTCTGAAGCTTTTGCTTCTAGATTGGCTTCCAGATGGTCTTCAACTACCTCAGAAGTTATTGTTTTCAATTTTGCTTCCACCAAGCCTCCACTTTTCTCAGCAGACATTGTCTCCCATTTTGGTTCCAGAGAGTCTTCAAACGGTTCTGAAGTGTCTGTTTCCAACTTTGGTTCCAAACAAGTTGCAAACTGTACGGAAGATTTTGTTTCCAGTTTCAGTACAAAAGATTCTCTAAATGTTTCTGAATTCAATGTCTCTGGCTTTGGTTCCTGAAAGTCTTCAAAATGTTCCGAAGTATTTGTCTCCAGTTCTGGTTCCAAGTATTCTTCAAGCTCTTCTAAAGTTTCAATTGCCATTTTTGGTTCCAATGACTCTCCAAACTGCTCTGAAGTTTCTATTTCCAGATCTTCATCCGGAGTGTCTCGAAACTGCTCTGAGCACGACTGTGCAAACGACTTCAAGGCACGCTTGTAACCTGAGAACCCACTCTTCCCAATCTCATTGACGTACAGGTGATCCAAGACCTCTGCGCCAGGCATTCTTGAACTGCTGTCCTCACATGGGATGGATTGTGGATTGAACTCTGGATACATTTTCTGCAGAATCTTTTCAGCCTCAAGGTTTCTGTAGACATCTTCAGACATGCTTAGACAGCAGAGCTGGAACGGCTGACTTCTTGGTTCAGCCATCACGTTAAACGGACAGACCTTGAGATGCTCCGAAACGCTTGGGGATTCCTCAAAACGCCACTCGTTGCATGGTGTGAAAGCACTGCTGAATAGCCATCTCTATCAAAACAAACAATACACTTTAACGTCACCATCACATGTATTCAGTATAAGCACCAGCTGGTACATTAACACAAAAGTGTCCTAAAATTTAATTTTCCCGAACGCAACATAATTTTTAAATCCTGAAAGTTAATACCTTTCTAAGCCCAATTTATTATGCAGAATGCTTTTCAAGAGCCCTCTTCCCTAAAGAAAGTTACATGCTGTTGCTATGCTCTTGGAGTGACACTTGAGAAATTTAGAAAAAAATTACAAATCTTCTAAATTTTTAAGCTGTAAGGCAGAAGCAATCTTAAACGCTGTTGAGAATGATGGAGAGGAATTGGGGCAACAGTCTCAGAAGTAAGCATCGTGGCAACTCAGCATCATAGAAACCTTGTAAGCCCAATGCAACACTAAGTTCATTTAAAAAATTTATTTTCAAGACAACAAACTATTTTTCTTTAAATGGTTTGCATGATAAATAAAATAAAAAAGCTTTCAGAAAGAGTTGCAGCAGTTCAGCATCCTATGGACACCTTGGCAGTCAAATTCAACATTAATTTCATTTTAAAATTCTATTTTCAACGACCACACAATATTATTATAATTAATATTATTATGATTTCTTTAAACGGTTTGCGTGATAATTAAAAAGAATGAGTTGCTCCGAGTTATCCGACCTGATATGTTACTTGCCAGCTGGATCCACTGTCAAACTGCCTCTTCTCCCATTCCTGAATCACAATGCCACGGTGTTCGACGATGCTTCTGCACACTTCACGGAGAAAGTGGGACGTCATGGCCAGGTTGCAGAGGCTGAAGGAGTCAAGGCAGCGAGCGATGTGCTGGATGACCTCAAAGGGCAACATGCGCAACAATAGCGATTCATCAAGGCATTGTGTGTCAGAGCTGCTGGTCATACTATCTCGGTCCAATGATGCACCACGGATATCTTTTGCGCTGGAGTATGAATCTCGAGGAACACTAGCCCTGGTATCCCTAGACAAGTCGGAAGAAGAGGAGAAGACATCTGCAGTGGTGTAACCTTCAGCAACAGCACCCTGGCTTTCTGTTTCGAACTTAGATGAGTCATCAGAAGGAGGGAGAACATCACGATCTTTGTTATGCCTGTGGTTGTCAGTGCTAGTGTATTTGTTCTGTGCCATAACATCTCTCTCACCCGCAAAGTCCAACTGACTAGAACGTTCGCCTTGCAACAACTCGTCCTGTTCTGCATACGATCTGCGTTTGATGTTCACAGCCGAGTCGTAATCTTTCGAAGTATAGATTTCCGGCGTTGCCTCCTTTTGTGCCTGCGCTCGGGACGGTCTTTCAGAAAATACACCTAACGATGACGCTTGATGCGAAGAATTGGGACGCACACCGAAACAATCGACCTCCGAGTTGTAGAGAACAGTGCCATTGGCCGGGTTAAGTCTTCGCGTGGAGTAGGTGCAACCATAGCACGCAAGCGGGCAGCGCGCCTCAATCCAGCCGCTTAGACCTCCGTGAATGTCGCTGTGCACGTTCTTGAAGTGCCACGGGTACTCATCCCTACGGAAATTCTGAGCGCAGAGGAAAGTGTACATGGAACGCGGTTTAGCTTGGTAGCGTGTAATCGACTCCAGATTCAGGTCAAGGGCAAGGATCTGCTGGAGTGTCAGTGGAGGTGGAATTGTCGGTGGTGGGACAGAACTGCCGTGGTACTCCTTCGGTAAATCGACGACGACGGTGCCTGGATTGGCAATGGTCCCACCTGTTGGTGGAAGAAAAACGACGGCGTTGTGATGGTGCAAACTGGAGACACAGGCGACGTCAATACCGAGGAATACGAGGTCCGGAAGAAACTCCAGCGATTCAGAAGAGTCCGTCATCATCGCCTGGCAGTCGTTCGATCCTCCATCCTGCAATTCACTTCCAGCTTCCACTTTTCCAGCATCCGTTGATCCATCTGCGTTGATCGATGCCTCAACTGCGGAGCAGGAATTCTCAACAGACAAGGACCTGCTTTCATCACCAGGGGGAGTCTTGTCTGTTTCCATATCTGAAACTCTTTCATTTTGATCCGTTGTTTTAGCCGTCTTATCAGGCAGTGATGAGACAAAGACGGAGCGCACACTATGAAATTCTGTTCCACATGTAGAGCCTTCAGTTGTTTTCTTCTCGAAAGACTCGTCCATGTTACCAAACTCTTCCGAGGCTTTATCACCGAGCTTAGACAAATGCGTAGGTCGGTTAACCAAGGCAAACTCACCTGCGCTAAAAGCGTTAATATCACCACCTGCTAAGATAGGAACACCATTACTACCACATATATGCCCTTCACCAACTGGCAAACCAACCATATCACAGCCTTCAAGATGCGTAACAGATGTAGAGACCAAATCCTTCTGATCAAAACTGCTGCAGGAAGTCGTTTGACCACTTTCGAATGCGCTTCTATCGACTTTTTCTGACCCATTTCTTTCCCGCACGTGTGCATCCAATGCGTCGAGGTGCAGACTCCCAGAATCCGTTTTAAAGAGTTCTTTGCAGATGGACCTCTGCAGACCAGGCGGATCTCTCGACAAATCCCACGGTGCGTCACCACCACCACCGTCCTCGTCCGACGTTACAATAGTCGCATCCATAGAACCGCCTTCCACGTACGAGCTATGGCTGTTCGTCAAAGGAACGGCCGGAAATCGCTCGGTGAGCCGATTTCGAAGCGACCTTCGAACCCGTCTCGGCGCCTTCATCGCCTCGTAGAGTATCCGCTGGTCGCGCATCGCCAAAGCGACGTCCAGCTGACCGTATCGCGCGTGAAGGTTCTTCTGCGCGAACGGCACTCGTTCCTGGCGCTCCCTCGAAAACACGGGCCAACGGTTCCACTCCATCGTGCAGTAGACGACGCTCGCAGGGCACGTTGCCAGATGTTGCCCTCGCTCAGAACGACGCATGCTCTGCTTGCAACCGTAGAACGCGTTGACGCACGGCACTATCTCCTTGCTGCACAGCTCCCTGTGTTCGTTGGCTTTGCATGAGTGAAACACTGCGCCACATGAGAGTGGACAGTGCATAGGACTGCAGGACGTTTTAGACTTATGCTGGCATTTGATTTTGTAGCATCCATTGCAGTGCGCATGATCGGCTGCTTCGCCTTCATCCTCAGGCACACCATCTCTGCTGTCCCTCCAGTAATTTCGGTTTTGTGACCACTGCATCAGAAAGAAACGTGCATTTGCAGAATTAAATAATGTTAGGCACCACGCACAATACAATAAATAAATGTGCTTAACACATTTCTCTATAGGTGTCTATCATTAGCACTGTGAAGTGAAAACATAAACGAGTACCACTATGCCCAGTACATATTTATTTGTTTAAGTACATACATATATATATATTTGGTTGTATATAGCCTATATGGGGGCAATCCATCCTCTGCTTATGAAACATTTATTGAAAAATATAAATCAGCATATGAACATTCTTTCCCAAAAACAAATTATTCGTTGAAAACAAGATTGAAAATTAAACAGCCTTGGATGACACAAGCGCTGCTAAAATCCTGTAGAAAGAAATCGCATCTATATAAAAAATACATAAAAAACCCAACACAAGAAAATAAGTCTAGCTTCATAGCCTATCGAAATAAATTTAAAAAAATACGAAAAGCAACTGAGCGTCATTATTATATGGGAAAATTTCTGGAATGTGAAAATGACTTGAATAAAACCTGGAAAGTAATTAAAATGCTTCTACATGGAAACAGAAGCTCTGAGATGCCAGATAGCTTTCTTATCAATAATGTAGAAATTAAAGATAAGCACCTTATTGCTTGCAAATTTAATGAATTCTTTACAGAAATTGGACCGAAGTTGGCCGCAAAAATTCCTGACACTAATGCATCTTTTCTTGATTACTTGAAAGACCGGTCTACTTCTTCTATTGGGATAGAATTAACATCACCAGCTGAAATAATATCGATTGCCTATGAACTACGAACCACTCACAGTAGAGGGCTAGATGAGATTGACCCCCAGTTAGCCAAATATGTCATAGAAGCTATTTCAATTCCTCTGACAGAAATAATAAATTGCTCCATTGTTAGTGGAATTGTTCCTAATAGTTTGAAAATTGCCAAAATAATTCCCATCTTTAAGGCCGGAGATAGGAATCAATTAAGTAACTATCGACCAATATCTATCTTGCCATATTTCTCCAAGTTTTTTGAAAAGATTATTTACCGAAGAATAATGACATATCTAACAGTAAAGAATATATTGTACACAAGTCAGTATGGCTTTCGAACAGGCCACTCTACATACATGGCCGTAATGGAAATGTATGATAAAATCTCTGAAGCCAAGGAGGAAAACCACTTTTCTATGGGTGTCTTCTTTGACTTATCTAAAGCATTTGACACGGTGAATCATAAAATTCTGATAAGCAAACTTGAACATTATGGCATAAGAGGTGTATGTCTTGATTGGCTTATAGATTACTTAAGAAATAGAAAGCAGAGTGTCTTATATAACGGGAACATTTCACATGAAACTGATGTTACTTGTGGTGTGCCACAAGGTTCCGTACTGGGTCCACTTTTGTTCCTAATATATGTGAATGATATTTCGAACAGCTCGTCATTACTCAGCTTTGTCATGTTTGCTGATGACACCAATGTGTTTATGTCAGATAAAGTTATTGAAGTCTTGGTTAAAAAAATTAATGCCGAATTAAAACTTGTAGGCGATTGGTTCAAAGCCAACAAATTATCGCTGAACCTTGAGAAGACGAATTTTATTTTGTTCTGCTCTAAAATTAAACTTAGAACAGCAACAAATTGCAATATATCAATTAAAATAGATGAACAATGTATTTGTAGGGTATCATCAACCAAATTTTTGGGTGTTCACATTGATGAACAATTAACATGGAGGGAGCATATAAACTCTATATCCAAAAAGATATCAAAAAATATAGGCATAATCTCTCGTGTTCGACACCTTATGCCGCGAGATATACTTGTGAATTTATATTACTCTTTGATATACCCTTATGTGTCATATTGTAATATTACGTGGGCTTCCACATACCACACTCGTTTAACTATTTTGACAACCCTACAAAAGCGAGCTGTTCGAATTATATGCAATGCACCTTTTAGAGCCCACACACAACCATTATTCAGTGATTTGAAAATTCTGCCTTTTGACTACATTAATAAACTACAAATTGGAGTATTTATGTATAAACTTCACAGAAATCTAATCATAACAAGCTTCAACCACTGGTTTTGTAAAAATTCAGACGTTCATGGACATTATACACGATCTGTAAATAGATACCACCAAAGAAGTGTTCGTACCACTACTGGACTGCATAGTATTAGAATATGTGGACCGTCGATGTGGAATTCTCTGCCTATTGATCTTACTTCTATAACTACAATGTACCAATTCAAATACAAATTGAAATTATTTATTTTGGATACTATTGCATAATTGCACAAAATGGTTTTGTTTTGAAGTGCACTACCTACACGTGCACTGTTGTATTCTCTTAACTGTTGTGTTTTTAGTTTTGTTTTTTTTAGCTTAGTTTAGTTTAGTTTAGTCTGTTTGTTATTTTGTTTTCCCAACTTGTTTAAACTGTTATGCAGAAAGTTGATGATAGATTGATTCTTCGTGTAATTAGGGCAACCCTGTTAGCGGAATCTTACGTTCCTTTGGGCTTAACCCTTTGACATCTATGCATGTGACATTTTCAACTACTGTTTGTTTGTGCTATACTGTATGTATACATATACATGATGATCAATAAAGTATATTGATTGATTGATTGATTGATTAAGTATTTCCAGTAGCTCTGTTGATGTTGGTGTCAATAAAATAAAAATAATAAAAAAGTCTTGAATCTTGAGAATTGTATTTGCCACAACATTGCTTTAAAAATTCTGTTAAGGCACATTTAATTAATTTATAACCCATTGTAGCATTATTATTTTTCATCGATCCAACTTCTATCTAAAAAAGAATTCTTTTCATTAGTCCCACTTCCATTTAAGCAAGAAATCTTGTAATCGTTCCAACCTTCTTTTCAAAACAGCAGGAATTATTTTCATCAATGCAAATTCTATTTAATAAAAGTCATTTTTCATAAATCTAGCTCTAATTGAGTAGGCCTAAGGCTGTTCTCGTCAATCCTACTTCCATTCAAGCAAAAATTAATTTAATCATTCAGCCTTCCATTGTTATTTATACTGTCCGTTTACCAACAAACCGACGTGCCTCGTCACTTATGTTTAGATTAAACTCCTGCAATTAAATTAAACTTCAACTGTAAATTTAGTTTATGCGCTGAAGAAATAAAATGCGGAGTTATTATTCAAGATCAAAGTCAAACGAACGGCTACGAAATCAACCGGTCATAAGGCATAATAGCATCAACCATATAATTATATCAATTATATGTGCTTAATCGTGAACATACCATGGCGATCTTGTTTAGAGTAATTTACTAGAAAGTCTGTTATAAGCATAACAGAAGTAATTAGCTTTTTATAACGACTTGGACCGGTTATTATCTATCGCGATAACGCCTTCATTGAATCTTCGCAGTGGTGCATCACCTGTCGCTGCCCATTAAGTTGCACCGGGTAAAGTAAGAAGACTCAATTCTGGTCTTTTTGAATTCCGAACAGCAGCGGTGGTTTAGTTCAAAAAGTAATACCAAAGTTCTTAAAGTCTTCGAAGATTTCAAAATCTGTGTACACAGTGTTTTGCGTTTGTAGTCGCTGAATTAAAGAAAAATTATTATTAATTATTATAATTATTTTTTTTTGCTCCGAGGTATTTAGGAATTTATTATTATTATTATTATTATTATTATTATTATTATTATTATTATTATTATTATTATTATTATTATTATTATTATTATTATTATAAGCACTTGAGCATTATTATTATTATTATTATTATTATTATTATTATTATTATTTTTTTTTTTTTTTTTTTTTTGCGCCCGAGGTATTTATGATCCCTCAGGCTTAAAATCATTAATAAAAGCTTTGTTGTTCTGGAGTTAACGGTCATCCTCATCGGTCAGTTGTGCAAAAGTGCCTCGAAATGCAACGGCATTAAACTTCTGCGTGCAAATTGAAAGTCGCTGAAACAAGCGTGCAGTCTATTATTATTATTATTATTATTATATACAGTTACGATTTGGTTTTTACATATAAATTTTAGTTTGTTTAGGGTGGCCGGTCCATGGCCCCGGGTAATCCAGACAAGGTGCCCTGGAAGGCAACGGCATTGTAGCGCTGGATAGTGATTGAAATGCTTTGGAAAAGAAAACCCGTTTCTCGTATATCTCCAGATAATTTCGACAGCCGGCGTCCAATCTCGGACACAAAGGCGAGGCCCTCGTTGTTGATTGGCCCCATTGTTTCCACGGCTAAGGGGACGAAGACGTATGTTTTCTGAAGGTCTAATTAGCTAAGTACTTTGAGATTTTCCTTGTAGCGGCTTTCTCTGCTGCTCTCCCAGCTTCGGTCGCGTTCTCGTGGACGTACGAGGCGGCCACCGTGTCCACCACGGTCGCGTCCCAAATCAACGCCCTTCCGTTGCTCCAAGGGATGAGAGTCTGGCCGTCCGGTCTTTTCCCGTCCAACCTCGTGAGGCCCGACGGCTCCTTGATTGCCGGAGTACCAGCTCTATTTAAACCTCGGTAGACAAGGTCGTTGATGGTGCCATGTCTTGCTTGACGACCGAAACCAAGGAAGCATGAAAGACCATGCGAGCCTCTTGCTGATACAGGAGCACCACAAACACACGTGTGCGGCTCACAAATGCCAAGTCGGAGACCTACCGCGACTCTCACAGCCTCGTCGCTCAATCTGAGGTCGAACGCGGTCAGTGGAAGGGCGTATAGCCAGTCAGAAGCGTGTGGCGCCATTGAAGCCTTTAGACGTGCCCGATCGTATGGATCTTGTAGCTTTGACTCGATGGAAAGCACAGTCTTAAGTAGTATCGGCTTGTCCAATAAAGATTGCTTGTGGCCGGGAAATTCCGCGGGATCACTAGTCTCAGTAATCCGCATCCAGTCGGACCGCGCAGAATCGGATGATTCGTCGTTAAAGTTCCAGGCCGCTCCCAAGATGAGAGACTGGATGGAGAGGGTGCCAGCGGCAGAAGCCAAAAAGGCTGGAAGTGCCAACGAAGACACCCTCCTTACTCCCAGTCCCCCTAATCTGATTGGAAGAGAGGCCTGCATCCATTGGTCGTCGGTCAAAGTAATGTTAAATATCCGTTCAAGCCCTCCTCTTAGCAGCTCATCGTATTCCTGCAAGCGAGGGTGATCATGGCATGGGGTGCATCTTAAAAGGTGCATCAGCCTAGACGAGCCAAGCGAGCATCTCAAGATCAAGAGAGCGTCCTGCTTGGCGACGAGTTGCAATCTGTCGATCGAGGTCCTGAGGTCGGTCACGCATCTGTCAAGCACCGATAGAAGAGCCGACGACGACGTAAGCGGAGCACCAAGAAGCATGGCCTCCATGGGATCGACTCGGGCGAATTATTATTATTATTATTATTATTATTATTATTATTTTTATTTTTATTTTTTATTATTATTATTAAAAAACCATCATTTATTTTCAAAACCAACAGAGCAACATCAACTGGCTGGAACTGATTAACGGTGAGCACTAGGCTAGACACTAGCAAAATGTGCTAATTGTATTCCCACAGATGCATGCAAAGCCTAATACATAATGCAATTATTGTTGGTATGGCTGGTCGTCCTCGACTCCGGTTGGTTGTGTGAAAGTGCCCCTGAATGCTATGGCGTTGAATCTTTGAGTGCATATCGATAGCCGTTGGAATAAGTGCACAGTCTCACGAGGGTCACCAGAAGCGGCGGTCATACGGCGCCCCAGCTCAGACAGGAATTCGCGACCTGACCGATTGATGGGGCCCAGCGATTCGATGGCGATGGGGACGAAGTCGTGGGTGGCCGGGAGTGTTGAATATTTGGCGCACTTCCGGTTTGCGGCGTGTTCGGCTGCCCCACCGGGCATTGCAGCCGAAATGTTGAGGTAGGAGGCAGCACAGGTGTGGATGGATGTTGCATCCCATGCGACATACTTGCCCCTCGCCCAGGGAACCAGTGTTGCTCCGTCCGGTCTCTTGCCATCCGTGCGGATCAGGCCCGGTGGCTCCTTCGTGCTTGGAATGTCCGATTTTACCAGTGCTCTCCATATGATGTCATTCATGGCGAAGTGGTGTGCCGCTCTTCCCGCAGATCGTCTGCAGACAAACCCGTGGTTGCCTCCGGGATCGGCGGGCTCGCCACACTGGCATTGATGAGGTGCACAAAGATTGAGTCCTAACCGAAGACCCACCGCGACTCGCACGGCCTCGTTGCTGAGGCCCAAACCGCACGAGACCACGGGAACCGTCGAGAGCCAGTCTCCCGCGTGGGGTGATGCCACAGCGCCCAGCCTTGCCCGGCTTAGAGGGTCGGTGTTGGCGGACCACACTGCAACCTTGTCAGCGTCAGTCAGAGGCCTGTCCCAGGCCTTCTGGCTGGTAAGGGTTGGCTCTTCTCCTCTCGGACGCGTTGTTTCGCGGGCCTCCAGGATTTCCACCGCGTAAGCGTCGCTCCACGTATCCACGTTGAGCACGGCGTGCACGAGCGACTTGGTTGATGCAGCTGAGGCTAAATAAGCTGATGAAGCCAGCATCGAAACGCGTCTGAACCCGAGTCCGCCGTCTCTGATCGGAAGAGTGGCCTGGATCCACTGCAGATCGCTGAGCTCGATGTTAATGATCTTTATTATTATTAATTATTTATTTATTTATTATTATTATTATTATTATTATTATTATTATTATTATTATTATTATTATTATTATTATTATTATTATTATAAGCACTTGAGCACTGTTTCATCCGGCCATGTTGAAGTCGGGAGCACCTCTGAGTAGTTTCCTTTGATAGGTGCTATATAAAATTCTTAAATGAATGAATGACTGAGCGGCGCTGCATGGTGCACACTGTTAACCTACCGTAGGCCTAATTTATTGTCTGAAGGTTCAGGCACTACAGCCGAGATCTGTCCTACACAAAATTGGGCTAATTATAAATGTGGGCACATAACCATTCAATCTACAATAAGATGCTTATAGGCCATCCGTATTATTTCGGAGCGTTCAGAAAGTTGCATCAGATAGACGTAGGCTATATAGGCCTACGGGTTTAAAGTCTGGCGATAAAATTATTAAAATGTCAGATTAAGTTCGCAAGATGTAAAAGGCTAATGGTCGTTCGGCTCGTTCGTTTTCGATAGCCTACCGAGATATTGTAGTCCCAGGTCGTACCAAAGATCATATTAGAGTTTTCCTACGACATATAAAAAATAGCCGATAGGCCTAGGGAGGCCTAATAATAAACTTATGGAAATGGGAATGGTGTGTAATAGCCTACATTACCTACAACCTGTCGTACAAACAAGAATCTGTGACAATTTATAGGCCTATCCCAAAAATCTAGGCTGTAATATATATTATAATTTATTCATAACTCGCAGTATCCAAGTTTATCCCGCGCGAGAGAATCTTGCTGTATTACGTGCGATTTGTAACAAACGCTCACATTCGCATCCGGTTGTAATGAAAACAAACCATGTTTCTGATAACTCCTTTAGCGCAGTTGTTGTTTTTCAGTGGCAACGTTTGAAGAGTATAGGCCTACCTAGAACTAATGATCATGGCGATGATACTCGATCACAATGTATGATGATGATGATAATAATGATGATCATAATGATTATGGTAATAATGTTAATAGCGAATTTAGCGATATTAATAATTATATAGGCTATAGGGCTCTGATCCTACGGTACCTCGACCCGGACCACCATGGACTACTCTTACGGACAACCCTTTTGACTCAACGCATTTGATCCTGATCCTATGGTAACTCGACCCTGACCACCACGGACTACTCTCACGGACAACCCTTCTAACTCAACGCAGCGCTCGTGAATAAGCCGGTGCCCCGCGCTTGGCTTTCCAGTGGCGCTTTAGAAATTAGGAGATTACGATTATAAGAATATGAAGAGGATGATGATTGATGAAGGTGGTGAAGAAGAAGAAAGAAGATGAAAAAGAAGAAGAAGAAGAAGAAGAAGAAGAAGAAGAAGAAGAAGAAGAAGAAGAAGAGGAAGAGGAAGAGGAAGAGGAAGAGGAAGGAAGAGGAAGAGGAAGACGAAGCCGAAGAGGAAGAGGAAGAGGAAGACGAAGAGGAAGAGGAAGACGAAGACGAAGCCGAAGAGGAAGAGGAAGACGAAGAGGAAGAGGAAGACGAAGACGAAGCCGAAGAGGAAGAGGAAGAGGAAGAGGAAGAGGAAGAGGAAGAGGACGAGGACGAGGAAGAGGAAGAGGAAGACGAAGACGAAGACGAAGCCGAAGAGGAAGAGGACGAGGACGAGGAAGAGGAAGAGGAAGAGGAAGACGAAGACGAAGCCGAAGAGGAAGAGGAAGAGGAAGACGAAGAGGAAGAGGACGAGGACGAGGACGAGGAAGAGGAAGAGGAAGACGAAGAGGAAGAGGACGAGGAAGAGGAAGAGGAGAGGGAGAGGAAAAGGAGAGGGAGAAGGAGAGGAAGAGGAAGAGGAAGAAGAAGGAGGAGGAGAAGGAGGAAGATGCATGGTGATGATGTGATGATGATGATGATGATGATGATGATGATGATGATGATGATGATGATGATGATGATGATGACGACGACGTCGATGATGATGACGATAATGATGATGACGACGTTTGATGATGCGTATTGTGGTGGTGATGTTGATATATGTTACTACCACAGAATAGATAAAGCGTAGCTACGCTTGAAAATCCAGCGCTTCAACATCTTCTCACAGAATAGATACAGCGTAGCTACGCTTTATCTATTCTGTGAGAAGATGTTGAAGCGCTGGCTTTTCAAGTCTAGGCCTATAGTAGAAACAAATATTTTTTCTGAAATTCTGGGTGAAGCTTCTAATAAGTGGGGAGAAGAAACTGTTAGCTATAATTATGGTGGCTGAAAATAGGAGTGCCCTTTAAAATCAAAAAGCACACCGATAGTGAAAATGCTTGAACTTGTTTGATTTGAGGAAAATTAATTGTAGACCTATAAAGAAGTAAAACTGAAATAAATTTTATGCAAGAACTGAAGTGAGAACTGAAATTATTGTAAAAACTGAAATTGATCAAGAAGGGCCTATAACTAATTTTTTTGAAGAAATGCAATTGAATTAGAAGTGAAATTGAGGACGTCCGAACTGAAATAGAAGTAAAACGAAAATTTCTAGTAGGCTAGGTAAAGGTACGTAGGCCTAGCTGTCAATAAGAGAGGAGCAAAATAAATTCCTCTGAACAGAACAGTGGCGGCACCAGGATTTCAGTTTTAGGGGAGGCTAAAATTTTGGGAAAAAAATTCGTTTTCAGAAGAAAAATTTCCATTTCGCCCGTCAAAATTTCTGATGACCTTTTTTTAGTCATTTGAAAATTTACATGAAAAAAATGGATGGCTTTTTTAGGGGGCTTAGCCCCCCCTAACCCTCCTCCATAGCGCCGCTAGTGGAACAGACGTCGTCTTGAAAATTAGGCTCTATATAAATTTCTACGATGATGATGATAACGACGACGACGACGACAATGGTGATGATGACGATGACGATGACGATGATGATTGCGCGCATGTCACCTGGTCTACTAGTCTTTCATCTCGTCAGCCTGCAAGCTTAAATCGATTAGAAACGAGTCAGTGGATGTCAATAATGCAAGCTAACATTTACAACTAGGATACGATTGGCATGCACATTAGACAAAATTGCATTAGCACAATCAGAACACACCGCTTCTCAGAAAAATTGTGCTTGATCTGTTGGCCTACTGCAAGTTGGTGTAGTTACTCTTAGGAACCTTTATCTGATATATATGTATATATATATACATATATATATATATACACACACACTGTGTCCGCAAAAAAGGGACCCATTTTGTAAATATGAAAATAAATAGGCCCATAGTAAATATTCATCGATTTTTACAATTCAGACACCGTTTTTATCCTAACATATTTGTCTAACAAATTTGAAAATATAAAAATTACAGTCTCAATAATGATGTCATAATGACGTCATTTGCATCAAAATTCAAGTTTAGCCCTGGGGGTACCCCAGCACCCCTGGTTGCGCCACTGCACAGGCCTGCTGTCCATTCCAATCCTCCATCATCAAAAGCAAAACAACCGATCGAGTTCCTCAAGTAGCCTACTCTTAATTTGTCATTCATTCATTCATTCATTCATTCATTCATTCATTCATTCATTCATTCATTCATTCATTCCGAAAATTTATATAGCGCCCCTTAAAGATGATGATTGAAGATGATTGTCGTCTAAATCTTTCATCTGATGCGCGCGATCCATCTGTTTATTAGAGCCACCGGTCTTCTAGATCGTCTTGCATGGCCGGATTAAGGCATGTTCAACATGTTCGTCCGAACAGGGCACCACACTTTAGGGGCCCCCACACATGCGGGGAAAAAATCCACAATTTGTTTGAGGGAAATAATGGTATATTCAACGAAATTTTCGACCAAACGTCTAAAAAGGTCATCAACTTTTAGGGAGGTAAATAATCGGTATATTCTACGAAATGTTTGACCAAGCGACTAAAAACGGTCATCAGAATTTTAGGCTGAGGATCCGCAAAAAATTTCCCGAACAGGGCCCCACATTTTTAATCCGGTCCTGTCGTCTTGAACTACTAATAACGTTTGAATTTCCGTGCACAGGTAGGTGCATGTGAGACAAGAAATATCGATTAGACTACAGGTCAGTAAACTGATATCGATTTCAGCCGTCCATCTTTTCTACGATGCTTTAAAGTTTAGGCCTAATTAAATAAGATGAACGCCATCAACGACCGAGTTCTTCAAGACCCTCTGCTGTTCAGACGTAGTAGGCTAAAAATCATAAATAGTCCTACAGAAAAAATGTATCTCGTTTTATTTTGTAGGGTACTGTGTAGCTCTGGAATGGAGGTTGCGGTAGATTGCAATAGGCCTAGACTCCTGGTGGTAGGCCTACATTAAAATCTTAAACGGGTCGTTTTTCAGAACTGCAGTAAAAGAAACAGAAAGCCAGTGACATCATTATTATTGATGCAACGATTTCTCTTTATTTACCCGATACAATGTCATGCATAGTTTTTTTCTGTGATTGAATCAGCAAAACATGATCAATTAATTGAAGCTAAAAGTGAAAAATGAAGCCTCAGCGAATAGCCTACACGTATATGGCCTAATAAGCAATATTGTTTATTAAATTATTATGAATCAGGATTGTTGAGAGCACGAAGAAGTCTTAATCGCGAAGTCCGAACAGCGAAATGGAGCCTTCACTATCGGAGCACATGTAATCATGAGAAGCGTCCAGGTATTCCTCGAAGCTAACCAGTCCGTCGTGGTTAGTGTCGACCTTGGCAAAAGCTGACTCCGTGAAAGCGATGTCGACAAAGCCGAGACTTAGAAAGATGCGACGATATTCGTCATAATTGAAGTGACCTTTCTGACTGAGTTTCAACGGATTGAATAAAGAGAGGAGAGCATCGTCGAGTGTCCTCTGAAAGACAGGATCATCGCACTGAGTGCTGACGGATTGCATCAACAGCTCTTTGGTCATCAGAACGCCGTCTTGTTTCCCTGCTGCGCTGGAGTAAACCGAAAAAAGCTACAAAAGTCAAACACGATAGGTCTATAACTTGTAACAAGAACGAGGATCCATAAAGAGAAATAAAGGCCAGAAATAACGCTTGAGTGCATCTCTGGCAGTGGCGGCGTTACCATCAGGGGCCGATACAGAAATTTTCAAGGGGGGGGGGGGGGCAACATTTTCGGTGTCTGGGACAGTGAACAAAAAAATCTTCTTGGTCACTGAAAAATCTGATGACTTTCTTAGTCATTAATTTTGTCGAATTCCCAAGAAAAAGATACCATTTTATCCGCCAAGAAAAGTGATGGCCTTTTTTAGTCGTAGACCTACAGTGTTCTCAAGCCCCTATACGGACCTCATATTTATACGGACTTCGTGGGATGTGGGGAGGGGCCCTACGAAACTACTCATGGGGGACGTCAACTTTCCGAACCAGAATAGCTGGTCAAAAATAAAGAAATTTCTAAACGGGGGGTCATGGCCAGATATGCCCCGCCTGGATCCGCCCTGCTTACCGTAGCTCATTTGACGAACTGCCTATTTTATTCTCGGCCTGCCTTAAGACCATCCAAACATTCTTTGGAATTTGCAGTAATTTTTTTATTTAAGCGTAATTACCTAAACACGCCGAAAACTCCATGGCTCTGACGCGACCTGCTGAAATTGCATATAATTATTATAGGCTCTGATGCGCAAAGGCATTTCTTATAGCCTATACCAGAGGTCTCAAACTCAAGTCAGCATGTGGGCGGCATTGGAAATTTTGAATGACTCGCGGGTCGCAACATAAAAATATAGGCTAATCGTGCACGTGAAACTGGAATTAGTTATGTGTCATTGCACAATACAATACGGTACTGTAATGATGATATAGCTCTGAAAATTCACATACTATTATATTTTAAGTGTAACTATAGATCTAAAGCCTAACGGTAGGCCTACTACAAACAAAATAGGAAACCATTCTATCTCAATTATCGAAAAATGCGTGGGCGCTATAATCGAAGAAATTATGCTGTGATCAAAATTTGAAAATGACTCTAATTTTTTAAAGTATCCTAAGCAATGTTCAGAGTAATAATTCAACTCGAATTTAGTTAGGACTAGAGACTCTGAGTGTTCTTAAGTGTTCTAAATGTTCCAAGTCCTCTAAATCAAAGTCACCAAAATTATACGAATAAACATGGGGCCTACCTGTTAGTGTCATTGTTCAAAAGCAAGCAAATGGAAGTTAACTTGCAAAAATAAACACACGCAGAAGTGACATTTTTCAACTTCTCATCATCTGGGGAGAAACGATTATTCCGGGGATACTATATTTTGCGACACCGGCATACAAACTTTGCTGTGCATTCTTCTGCTTCGGCGTTGCATCGCACTGAAGGGTCCACTAAATCCATCTGCATATAATTATGCCTAGTCTATATCTGCTGTTGTGGACTCAATTAATGTCCAATCAAAAGGAGTAGAAAGCAGTTTAAACATTGGTTCAAATCGTAAAAGAACTGCAAAATTCTTGTAAACCGATTTCTAACTTTAAAAAATAAAAAACCAGGAAGCTGTTCGCGGGCCGCATTAACCGATTTCTAACTTTAAAAAATAAAAAACCAGGAAGCTGTTCGCGGGCCGCATTAATCAGGTTCGCGGCAGCATGCGGCCCGCGGGCCGCATGTGTGAGACCCCTGGTCTATAGCCTACTATAGGGCCTATAATTATAGGCTTAGCCTACATAGCGCGCTTCTTAACCCTCGGAGGATAACCTGGGGTGTTTTTTTCACCCCACTGTCAGTATTTGCCCTGAATTTTTTTACTGCTTTGAAATTTTGACATGCGCTTTTGTGTATCTGTTCATAGATGATTTTTGCTTAATTCCGCATTTTTATATTTTTTATATTGAACGCATGGTCACGTGACTGACGTCATATAATGGCCATTGTTATTGATAATTTATTTGTGTTGAAGAGGTTTTGACGGTTATCTGCAGCCAACGCAGCTAAACTGATTCCAGAATTGTTATCCAATATGTGATATCAATGTTTTGAAAATGATGATAGTGATGATGATAATGAAGAGTTTGTTGATTGTAATCGGAGCTAGATAATGTTGAAATCGATGATGTCATAGACCTAGCCTATATAATTATGTGCTGCAACTTTGTATGTGGAAAGCATGCAACAAAGCGCTACTTATGTATAGATGACCGTAGACTCGATGATTATGCTAATATTTCAACTTACATGTAGTTAGGTTTCATAGTTTGTCAATTCCATGCTGAACTTGAATTAAGTGTCATTTTTGATCAAACATGGTCTAATTTTATATCATAGGCCTCAAATGGTATGGGGTGAAAAATTTACCCCAGGTTATCCAATATGTGATTTTTTATAGGTTAGCCTCCGACGGTTAAGAATGAAGATGAAATTTAGAGGCGTTTAGGCGATTAACGTTGATTCTTAGACGACACTCTTTAGAGAGTCAATGGTTCCACCGAGAAACTGACGAATAAAGTCGATACAACCGAGATTCCGAGACCAATTATAGGACTCGCATTACTAAAATCACAGGACACATGCATACTCCAAATATCAGAATCTATTCTTGAAAAATTATTGCTTCATGTTATGTACTTAATCAAAGCGTAGGATAGCGCGTGCTAAGATCACTCACATCACCAAGAAGTCGTCTCGCAGTCGCTTTCTGTGACCCGTCAAAGTTTTCCCGATCGGCATATCTCTCTGCCATACCGTAGAAATCTTCCCTACGCACAGCCCCATCTTCGTCAAAATCCAGTATAATGAAGTAGGTTCTCATTTTCTTGATCCATGTGTCACTCTTCCGGATGTCCTGACGATTGAACAGAACACTTGTTACAGTCGACTCGGCCGAATAACCTTTTGAAATGAAAACAACAATGTTTCAACAAATGAAAATTATTGTTTCGCTACAATGCAGAGAGTCACGACATTGCAGGCAGTTTGAACCCTTCGGCAATGATAATAATTATAATAATTTATTACACACCTCCTTCGTTCTATGCTCTTTCTGCATCTTCTCAGCCCTCACTCCTGCCTACTGAGTCGGTCTATGACTGATCTGTCCCTCACATTCTTAACCAAGCCTAATAGGTTGCCATCACTGGGCCCTTAATTCTTACGGACTGCACTCTGCGTGGAATAGTTCGTTCCCATCTCGCTCTCCTCTCTCTCCCTGTCTCTCCCCTCTCTCTCCCTCTCTCTCCCTCTCTCCCTCCCCCCCTCTCTCTCTCTCTCCCTCTCACTCTCTCTCCCTCTCTCTCCCCCTCTCTCTCCTCTCTCTCTCTGTCTCCCTCCCTCCCTCTCTCTCTTTCTCTCTCCCTCTCTCTCCTCTCTCTCTTTGTCTCCCTCCCTCCCTCCCTCCCTCCCTCCCTCCCTCCCTCCCTCTCTCTCTCTCTCTCTCTCTCTCTCTCTCTCTCTCTCTCTCTCTCTCTCTCTCTCTCTCTCTTCTAAAGACCTATTTCTTCTAACGGTTGTTCTCACACTGACAACGCTAATGAATTACCATGCATGTGAGCGACGCTATAGAAATCACAAAGATAATTACAAATTACATGATACTGCATTATATTACTATTATTAGAGCTGGAGCTTACTCGTTTGGGTAACGACGTCATTTGCTGCGACGAGTAAAATATTCGTCAGAAGAAGCGCTTTCCAAGCCAGCGGCATAACGGCAGTGAAGCTTAACTAAAATGAAAAACCCATAATAATTATTGATAAAATGTTGCCATATTGAGACACGCCTGCTTGCATAGGTCATAATAATGATAGCCCTAATTAGCTCCGAACATAAATGAATTAATTATTATTGTATTCCGCCCTCGTCATAATCTCTCCATCCCCTCCAATACCTAGCGTAACCCGTGCTAATTCTCTAAAATATACAGGGTGGGCCAAATAAAGTTAGAACATCGCAAAAAATTAATACAATTGCATCAATATTTGCTCAACTGTATCTATAATAGCATAAATTGTTTACTCATTTGCTTACTTACCTATTTGGCTATATTATGTCTTTATTTTGACGTATTGTTAAGCAAGATTTACAACTCAAAGTGTACAAGCGTGTGATTGGGCAGAAGCTCAGTCCTGATTTAAACTCAGTACATTATGCCATACGGGGGTGCTTTGCAAGAAAAAGTCTGCCTTCGGCGAAAATTTACCACAGTTGAGCAGCTCAAGTTGGCAATAATTGAAGAATGGAGAAATCTGGGGCAGCGCTTTATTGACAGTAGTATAAACGAGTGGCGTCGACGCTTAAAAAACTCGTTGAGAAGCAAGGAGGGCACATTGAACATGATTTCTGATTAGCTAAATACTTGGCAAACAAAAATACACGAAGCAAATATAATTAACTGAATTATATTTGTAAATAACTCGTATGCTACAAGATGTTCTCACTTTTTTTGGCCCACCCTGTAGGTTACGCGATGTCATCATTAGTCTAGTTACTCTAGTATATAAACATAAAGGATGTTATCTTAAATCATGCTTGGTATAATTTTCGTAATTTTCTACACTTGTCCTAAGATTAATTCAATAGACTTGATCAATGCCTATCCTGTTCCTATTCCCTTTGATCAATTGCTTTTTGTACCCGATGGCGGTGTGTCTATCAGTTTTCCTTCAAAATAAATGACTAGAATAAAATAATAATAATAATAACATCGACACTGATGATGATGATGATGATGATGATGATGATGATGATGATGATGATGATGATGATGATGATGATGATGATCAAATCAAATCAAATCAAATCAAATCAATAATGTGGCAACCAAAGCAGAGCAACAAAATAGATCAGATGAAACATCATAGAAACAAAGTTAACAAAATAAAATAAAACAGTGCTTAAGTAATGATGCTGATAGTTTACAATTGGTTGCACAGGGGACTCGGAAGGGGTCCTGCAACCCCGCTAGGTGGGCCCTCTGGGCGGAAATACCATGACGAGGAAGGGCATTATGATGATGATGATGATGATGATGATGATGATGATGATGATGATGATGATGATGATGATGATGATGATGATGATGATGATGATGATGATGATGATGATGATGATGATGATGATGATGATGATGATGATGATAATAATAATGATGATGATGATGATAATAATAATAATAATAATAATAATAATAATAATAATATTAATAATACCCGGGGCCATGGACCGGCCACCGTAAACAAACTAAAATTTATATGTAAAAACCAAATCGTAACTGTATATAATAATAATATTAAATAATAATAATAATAATAATAATAATAATAATAATAATAATAATAATAATAATAATAATAATAACAATAATAATAGACAAGGTCTGACTCACGAAACGTTTATTCCAGAAATAATAATAATCTCTAAGTCTCTGCATGGGGAATGGAAAGTAGCCTACCTCAGGGCATAAAAATGATAATAATAATAGATTTATAGTAATAATATTAATAATAATAATAGATTTATAGTAATAATATTAATAATAATCGTCTCATACTCTTAGTCTACATAGGCCAACAACTCACAGCGGCTTGCTCCTCCTCCTCCTCGTCGTCGTCTTCCTCCTCGTGTGCTTGATTGAAGCTCAAAACTCATGGCTTATCTTGCTCGTCCATGTATGGCATCCTCAGAGCCTCTATCATAATTATGGCTATTGGCTAAATCACTATCTATAATAGGCATTGCCTCTCCGTTTTGGTTGATACTTACCATAGCTTCTGACAAAATAACGACCGGAAATATTGCTGAAATGAGCCAAATTTCTAGTTTGAATCGAGCAATCCTTACTATAGCAGTTTCTGAACTAACCAAATATGGACGATATAATTATTAGCCTATTATAACTAGGCTATGTTCCGCGTATATTTATTCGTCTGAAAGAATTTTAGCTACGTGCGATCACGCTGCGAAGGCAATGATGCATGTAAATACATCTGCTGTGTGCTTAGCTTAGACTCATGAACTGCATATGTTTGTGAGACTCATCTGCATTTCAAAACCGATAACAAAATAATAGGCCTACGTTGAGTCATGACCTTGTTGCACAACCCAAAGCCTGTCCTACGTGAACCACTACAGGGTTGCCAGGTCGTCGCGAAAAGCGCGAATTGGGCGACTTTTGAAAGCGCTCGCGACTGAAAATTTCGTCCTCGCGACCTCGCGCTTTTTGGACGACTTTTGAATTGCTTCGCGGTCGCTACGTTTTTTAGTCATCAGCGTTATCGGCGAGCGAAAAATGGGGGAAAACTGGAAAATTCACGTAAAAATGGCATTTTTGCGAAGGAGACAAACGGCAAAAAATTCTGACGACTTTTTTTTTTAGTCGTCAGAAATTTTTGCGACCGAAAATAGAAAAGCTTGACGGTCTCGCGATTTTCGCGACTTTTTTTCGAAATATCGCGACAAAGTTTTGTCGAAATCTGGCAACCCTGAACCACTATCTCCTCCGCGTCCCCTCTTCGCTGATCAATGAAGACCTTGAGAACACAATCATACTCACCCACCCTAAGTCAACTATCCCAATCCCAAAAATACACTTTGTCCGGATGAAAAGTGGAACACAAAACAAAGTGTCATAACTCGGTCAAAACTTTTAGGATTTGTCTGAAATTTTATACACAGCAACAGTGACCATACCTACACGAGATCCTAGGACCGATTAGAAATATTCGTGAGTTTGTCAAATTAATTTTTATGAGCGTTTAAAATGCAGTACCAAAAATTGAACTTTCCAACATGGAAACCTGAAAGGAAGTTAAATTCAGCTTTAATATATGGTGCTCAAAATGTTCTCCTTGTTCACGGACACACGATCGTAGACGTAGTAGATTAATAGCTGTCCCAGGAGACACTCGGCTTCATATCCCGCAGCTGTGGCCGTCCAGCAGTCCAGACCTTGATCCGGAGTACACGAACTGGAGGAGCGCGTTTTTCTTTCACGCGTATTCATGACATCGATAACCGTATACAGGGCGTAGGGCGGGTCTGTTTGAAGAGTGGCAGCTGTTTGACCAGGTGATCATCGACCGGACCATCAAACAGTAGCGTCTACGTCTACGGTCGTGTGTCCGTGAACAATGAGGACATTTTGAGCGCCATTTATAGCCGAATTAATTTCCTTTCAGGTTTTACATGTTGGAAAGTTCAATTTTTTAGAGCTACATTTTAAACGCTCATAAATTTGACAAACTCACGAATATTTCTAATCGGTTTTAGGATCCCGTGTAAATATGGTCACTGTTGCTATTTTTAAAATTTCAGACAAATTATAAAAGTTTTGATCGAGTTATGACACTTTTTTGTGTGTTCTACTTTTTATCAATTGCTACGTAAAGCACCCTTGTGGGATTTCAGAGGGTTCTTTACTAATAACCACACAGAATCACACACGGTTAGGGATGGAGGTGGATGACCGATTGGATGGAGTTCGGAATCGATCGATCTCAAGGATTCGAAGCACTCTGGTAAAAAATAAAGAAGTTCTCTTAAGAGGGGGCAGTGGCGGCGCCAGGATTTCAGTTTGGGGGGGCCTGAAGCCTCGCGGCGAAAATTTCACATTTTCATCCGTCAAAATTTCTGACGACCTTTTTTTTCTTTTTTAGTCGTCAGCTCAAAATCGTGGATATTTCAATGTAAAAAATTCGGATGGCCCTTTTTTAGGGGGGGGGGGGACTGAGCCTCCTGTATGGGGGGGCTTAGCCCCCAGCTCCCCCCTAGCGGCGCCACTGGGGGGTATTGGGGGACCGATAGAGGACGTTGAAGAAGCGGTGGGGTTTTTTCTTTTCTGTTGGCTCCGTCTTTGCATGAATGCATACGCTCCATCTGATTAATTCAGTATTTTTACATCTACCACTAAGGAGTTTATATAGCGCTATGTAAGTCGTTCATATGACGTCACTCGCGTGAATCCTATTATTTTGAAATTCAAAACAGTAAACAACGCTGTACGTGGTGTCACCTCTAGGCATTAGACATTAGACATTAGACATTAGACATTAGGCATTAGACATTAGACATTTTAGACATTAGACAGACCGGAACGGGGTGGAGCCCGGTCTATGTCATTGAACCAGCGACCAAAAATAAGCGCCACTGCTTCATAGTAGGCCTAGGCCTAAGTTTTAGTCCCAAAGACGAACTTATGGTAGCCTACCGTTCATACAGATGCTATGTTGCTATCGAGCTTGTTTTAAGACAAGATATTTTGTATGTGAAGTGGATTCTTGCGGTCTACTTGAAGCTTCGAGCGTCAGCATAATTTTGTTTTGAAAGTTTTGTGTATATGTAAATCATTCTCGAGTTATTATAATAGGCCTACTGCAAATTTAAACAAGATTTTTACAAGGTCATATAAAACCTTCTCCACGTAGCCTACTACAATCTTCGAATAAGGTCTAGGATATAATATATATATATGTATATGTACATAATTAGCCTATATCCATATAAACTACTAGATGTGGGACCCGGCCTTGCCCGGGAAATTTAAGGTTTTCAACACTACTCCTCTGGGATACCCAGCGATGACCGCTAAATTTCGGGATTTCGGCAACTCTCCACCCACCCGCTTCCCCAAAAAGCCAACCATGACTTAACCGTCCCTGAGGGGCGGGTGTGTGTGCTGACTTTGGCCTAATACAATTATTGCAAGCTGTCTTTTCTATTAGTATAGTTAATATTTCTGTGATCTGCGTTCATGTGAATAATAATGTTTCAACTGAATAATTGTACACTGTAACCGGTTTCGGTTTGTCAACCGGATTGCTAGGGAAATTATTATTGGGCGAGAATGACGTCATGCGGACTGGCGACTCTTCACTAATGCGGCACATGGCTGATTAAATCTGATTAAAGCGCTAATATCTCGGGTTTTAAAGTGAATTGAGAGCTGAAAATAGTCGCGTTGACCTCAAAGTGTGGGTAAGAATCAATTTCAAAAATTTTGGTAAACCGACACTATTTCATATCCGAGCCTTTTCTGGGACGAAGAGTCAAAATACATCCGGACATACAAATGGAAGGACAAACTATGAGAAATATATTTAAGATAGACTAGACTAGCACTACAGACTATACGTTTAGAGATATCTATTGATTTGATGATAATCTGTTAGTGAGTAAGAAAATACGTAAATATTGATCTATATTCTTTATTTACCCAGCTGCAATATCGCACTTTGATTTACACAAAATTAAGCGCAACAAGCATTCTTGTTAAAGAGTTTTCTCATTTTAAAATTTAAATCTCCGCCCGTTGGGCGGCACGGTATTGGAGAGTACAAAAATGCGAGCTTGACCAACAGAATCCCAGAACCAAGAAGTCATCCAAAATGGTTGCTTCCTGGCTACACTCCCGCCGAGGTCCTCCTCAAAATAGCAGTCAAGAGGTTTTCCCATCAGATTTTGTCATTCTATGGAGTTAGTCTGCTGTTGGGTGATCCTCCTGTGGCAGGCAACGTAGTCATTACTAGTCAGACGAGACAAACCATGCATGACGACGACTGCAGTCCGTTGTATGCCTGCTGACACACAAACGTCGGAGACACACATGCAAAGTGAGCTACGGTACGCAATATGCTATGCATATAAAAATCAAAGGTATACATGAATATGCAAATCCACGTGTGCACACACACACACACACACACACACACACACACACACACACACACACACACACACACACACACACACACACTCACACACACACACACACACACACACACACACACACACACACACACACACACACACACGCGCGCGCACACACACACACACACACACACACACACACACACACACACACGCACACACGCACACACACACACACACACACACACACACGCACACACGCACACACACACACACACACGCACACACACACACACTTCGCAAATATTATGTTGGCTGTTTGGTCTGTTTAGATACATGTATATGTTCAAGCTATAGGCTACCAAATGTGGAATTTAGTAGGCTATGCTTGTTCAAGTTGAAACAGTTTGAGTGCTGGTTATAACTCTGGTAATCACTACGTTTGAGATATTCTTTAAAGGGTGTTTTATTATAGGCCTACAATGTGAAAAAATGTTAAATGTGAATGCGCATGGTTCTATGACTGTGGCGAACGTGTGTCCTCGACCCTATTCAGTTTTTTAATGAATTGATCGGGCGTGAGAGCATGGGCGGAGTTTATCAGGAGCTAGGGGGGCTAAGCCCCCCCAAGAAGACCCAGATTCGTTTTTTTAACCGTGTAAATGGTTTCTTTTTCCGGGCTTAGCCCCGTTGTTACATGTTCAACGACACTGCCATATCGAAGATGATTAGTGTCGCCACGCCATTTAGGTCCCCGTGGACGGACCGTGCTAGCCCGAGATTTTTGAATCTCTGAAATAGCCACCTTCGGGAATCGAACCGCGGCCCGCACGCTCTTTCACAGAGTGAATTGCGTACAGACGTGCGGTCTTCGACCTTACCGGTGTAGCCAAGCGAGCCAGTTGGGCCTAGCCCCCCCCCCCCCAAGAAGGTTTTAGCCCCTCCAAGAACGGAAACCAAACTCCGCCCATGCGTGAGAGCCTTCGCAATCGCTGCTGCCCCGTCAGTGGCGTAGCCAGGAATTTATGATGGGGGTGGGTCTATGGGTTTGTGACATGGCCGGATGCCTTCCTGACACCAACACAAAAGTATCACAGTAGGCTAAATAAAAAAGGAATAAAGTAGCAAAGGGAATAAAGTAAGAAAAACAATTATTGTTATTACAAACAATTGTTTTGTTTTTCTTATTTAAGTGGATAAATAACCCTTTAAGAAACTTTCTCCTGCGCCAATGAAGTTTTTAACCCCCTAAACCCCCTGTCTACGCCACTGTGTCCCGTGCAGACGCACAGGGATGTAGTCCCTGCGATTTAACCGAAATAGCTAACTGGCCTACTGATAATAAGGACAGCCTCCAAAATTCCCAATTATTACCTGTTACTGTACAGTGTACTCACGACTCCTGTCTGGACTGTGTTTTTTTTTCTATCACCTCTCACGTGATGCGCATAATTAGCTTTCAGTGGCTTTCTTTGAAGCTCGTATAATTTATTCCCAATTACATGAATAAAGCTCTCTAACCCACATAGCCTACTCTGTAAATATCAAGAGCTTTTTTATCGCAACCTGTTTTTTTGTCTTCGTACTTTCACCCATTTGAGAATAATTCATATTCTAATTATTCAAGGTCGCTGTCAACGCTAGCGGTTAGGAGCTTCTCAGTAAAAGTCATCGAGCTTTAAATTAACCAGATGCAATTCTCACCGAGTCAAACAAACAAAGAAAAGTTCGTTCACTTTTTGCGACGTGAAGACTGTACAAATTGACAAATTCAAAGGCCCAGACATGACTGCCCAGTGCACAAGTCTTTGTATAATTTACGTATTCTATTATAAAGACCTTGACGAAGAAGGAGTTAAGCTGTAAGCTGCAGGGCCGTAAATCTGTTTCTAGAAGTGGGGAGGGAAAATTTCCCCTTCGGAATTGTGCGCAGTATGCCCCTCAAGGACGCCACTGGTCACTGAGTTCAGTGACACCCTAGGTTAGTGTTAAGGTTAGCGTTAACAAATTGTAGATTCACACCCATTATCTCGACCATGCTGCGGGTCGGAGACCAGAGCCAACGACGTCAGTTTCCTCCATCCCTCTCCGTCCCTCGCTTTTCTTATGCAATCCGCCATCGACAACCCCATCCACTCCTCGACATTCACACTACTGCACATATTTTTATGTTCGGACTACAGGGAACAACACGACTATAGGGTTCTCTTGCCAAATCAAAACAGTTGAAAGTAGACCTACTTGCAATAGGCCTGCATGTATATAGTCGCTTAATTGTTTCTTCATTTTGACTTCCTGCATCTGAATGGGTTAGTAGACCTAGACATCCACCTTAGTGGCTCATTTGTAGGGTCTACTGTAAATTCAAATGCCATGCACCCGCTTCCGTATTCTTCATGTTTGATCATCAACTTAGAGTCTTAGACAAGTCGGTTATAGTATTCAAAAAAAATTGATGCTTTGACAAGGAGTTAAGACATGTATAATTAGGAGTTGAGTGAACCTCAGTCAATAATGTAGGCCTACCTATAAACTTGGTGGATAAAAATTAATTAATTTTAATTATGCCTAACTTTCTATCGATTAGAGTGGCGCTTTTGAACGTTCGAACCTACTTCTAGGCAGCGAGCTGAAGGCGAAGAGATGGTTTTTGTGCTGCATGGGTAATTGTCGATCATTAGATTCTCTAACGAACCTCATAATAATTATAACGACGCTTTCGTCAAGTCTCGTCATGTCCGTTTCATTTGTTAGGGCAGAAGCAAGTCCAAGGAAATACTAAAGTAATATGATTATTATAATAGACCTATTAATATATCATTTCAAGCAGAGATAAAGTCATAATTTTTGTGTGAATTGTTGTTATAATGAGGCTTCTTTGACCGCAGTGCGCGTGGGAACACGTGATCCACCAGATCAACGGTACCCTATCCACCACAATATTGTGCATGCAGATGACCAATTATTGCGGACTCTATAGTTTGGTCAACGCACATTCATCCTTTAAGGCTCGAATTTTTGCTCATGAGAGCTCAGTTGGACGGGCTTCAGCAGCAGTAGGGCCGAGGGCAGGTGTCGCGGAATATTCTATGGCCTCTAAAGCTATCCGGAGAATATACCGGGTATAGAGTATGCGGGGGGACAAACCATGCTATCCCAATTATTGAAAAATGCACATATCCCCTCTGGGCGCACGATGGTTGTGCTTCGTGGCTAATCAACATCGGTTTGCTCTTGGTTCCAGCGGCGCCCGCAGGATTTTTTTTTGTACGCACAGAAATTTTCGATGGAGGGGCGAACAGGGAAAAATTTTCGTCGCCGAAAAAGCTGATGACCTCTTTTTTTTTTTTTAGTCGTTAACCTAGAATTTCCAAAAAACATACCTTTTCTATCCGCCAAAAAACTGATGACCTTTTTTTTTTTAGTCATCAACCCTAGAATTTCCCAGAAAACATACCTTTTGGGTCATCGCGCTGTACGCACTTACCTATGTGCGTACGTCTGCGGGCGCCGCTGCTTGGTTCCACGCAGTAGCTCTATTGTAGATTCTGACATATTTACCAACATCGTATTTCCATCGGTAGGCACGGATTTAATCCCTAATCTATGACTATTAAAATTGAAAACATATTTCAATGCAAGAAAGTATAATTTTCAAAACAGGATAACACAATAAAAATTCTAAAATATTTGCTAAAGCAATATCTCCCCCTTTTCAATGACAAATAAATTTCACCAAACATTTTCCTGTGTAGGCCTACATTGAAAGAGCATGCATGCCTTCTGGTGATGACATTTTGGGTCCATAATAATTGTCATTGCACATGAGATACATGTCTTCACTAAAGCAGATAACGCAGAAAATAATTGCGTCTGAGTTCCAGCTAGTAGCTGCCAAAATTTAAATTTATTTCAAAGAAAGAATATTCTGAACGATGACCAGATTCGAAATTCTGCAACAATCCTGAGTCTTCGCTGTTGATCTTTAACCAACTGCAACATAAAAAAAAAACAACAGTCGTTCTCGTACACATCATATTTTCTAGCTCAGGTCATCCTGGTACATGTTCGCCCTCAGCATAGGTCAAGGTGATCACGTCCCTCTCCGGAAATCATAAGAAAATTTAACTGATATTTTCTGGAAAAATTACAGATATACCTACAACAGATAGGCTACATACAAAGCGCCAGAGTGAAATGAAGAGAAAAATAGCGATTAGAAAAGTTACTTTCATGAAGGCGCTGACGAGAGGAAATTAAGTTGAGTATAAGTCTTTAAAAGAATGACCAAAACACTGCTAGGGAGGGTGACCGGACAAAATGGTAGCGGACAAAATGGTAGCGGACAAAATGGTATGGACAAAATGGTATTGGGACAAAATGGTATTGGACAAGATGGTACGGACAAAATGGTACGAACAAAATGGTAGGCCTATGGACAAAATGGTATTAGGACAAAATGGTAGCGGACAAAATGGTACGGACAGATTGTCAAACAGCTGGCCAAATTTTACCACCCACCCGACTTTTTTGCGCTAAGGAAAAGAGAAATGACGTCCCTGGTACTGTTAGTCACTAGTCTGTTGTAAGCCTTATACATTTTTACTATGAATATATACATGAATAGAGCGCCTCTGAGTTGTTTCCTTGAAGAGGCGCTATGTGAATACCCGAATGAATGAATGAATATTGAATAAAGTATGCCATACATCATATTTGGAAGCCCTTGAAAGATTTTTGTTGTCTTGCTGCAAAGGACTCATAAATAGCAGTAGGCCGAAGTTAAATTTAAGACAATGTTATCGCAGGGCTGTTTTAAAGGAATTTTTAGAACTGCACAACTCCTTCTTTTCCTTCCCATCCTCCATGGTAAATTACTTCCAATCGGAGGACAATGGCCATTTTTGCTAGTTTTAACTGTACAGAAGTGTTTCTACAACTGTACACATCCGTTTAAAACTGCACATTTTGTGTACAATTGCACGTTAAAAAAGTAATGTGTTATCGTGTAAGTTGCTTAATGTTTAATGGCCTTTTAATAGATTAACTCTCCTGAACAGTTGACTACAACAAAATTGCCTGCTTGATATCAGAAGATAAGCAAAACATTTTGAGATCGAGGCTAGTTGTTTTAAAGTTGCAACTTTATCTAGGGAAGTGAATAGTTACAAACCTGTGACATTGAGCTTCAACTTGAGATTCAACAGTGGATCTGAACCATGTGTAGAATTTGTAGATGAATCATCTACAGAATACAACCATCAATCGATCACAAAGATTTATATGGTCTAGTGCCCTTAGAGATCTCTACTCAGAGACGCTCCCAATTCAGGCCTGGTCAAAATGAAAAGTCTTAAGAAGACGACAGAAAGAGCCAGCAGAGTCACGGAGAATCGAGCGGATAGAGAAAGGGTGGCTATTTCAGTTTGCCGGAACCATGGCCGAGAATGCTCTACGTTGCATGGTCACAGACATAGTACGGTATTTGCAAGTGGGACAAGAAGTCTCCACGGGTGGCTGAGGGCAACAAAAGGCAGTCCCAACAAACAGAAGCCGGTGACACGAAAAGGAGTATTCCCCCTGAAAGCTATCCGGGAGGATGAATTAATCTATCCCCCGGATGGAATTAACCGGTCTATACTATCCGGGGGGATAAACCATTCTATCCACTTTTTTGAAAAATGTGCATAATAAACAAATTTATGCTGTAATCAAAATTTAAAGTGACTAATTGTTTTAAGTGTCCTAAGCAATGCTCAGATAAAGTCAACTTGAATTTATTTAGGTACTCTGAGTGTTCATAAGTGTTTTAAATGTTTTAAGTGCTCTAAAAACAGGGCAAAATAAATTATCTGGTAGGAATAAACATAGGCCTACCTGTTAGTGTCATTGTTCAAAACAAAGCAGAGGTAAAAAAAACGTTTAGGGGGCATTTTTAAAGTCTTAATGGGCAATTTCGCTAATATAAGAACTTATTATTTTGCACGCATTACGACAAAAGTGTTGATATCAAATTTTGAGAGCGGATTGTAATTATCACCTAGACTTAGCAGTATTGAATACCACGGGCAATTTAAATATTCAGAAGAAGCGTAAAAAAGTTTTTATATCGTGTACTGCTATTTTAGAGCAGGAAATCTCGAACTTAGATTGAAAAATTAACAAAAGTCATTTCAATCCGACAAGGAATAGACTACTAAATACAGTAGGGCCTACAATGCACTGCTAAGCAATCAACTGAAACGATAAATATAATTATTCTAAAACACTAGAATGTCAAGCATGAGCTGAAGGTAAATTAGTAGTAGTAGTTTCAGCTTAGAGTCACTGTGTGATAACAGAGACCATTAGCGACTCCCTCCTCCTTTATCCAGGCCTGGGACTGACATTGGCAGAGTGCAACCAGTGGCGGATTTCGAAGGTAAATTCCATGTAGCAACTACGTTTATATAACACAGGGATTTCTATGCAAAACGCGGCTTCATTTCCATCTCAGAATCAAGTGACCACCGGCCTAACAGTTAAATTGATTATCAAGGATTTGCTTCGTCCTCACCTAAATACTTGCAGATATGCTCCAACACGACCTCCATGGCATCAGGAAGCGAAGCGTAATCGTTCACAAGGAAGTATGTTCTTAGGCCAGCCTAAAACAAAGAAAAAAACCGGTTGAACTTTATAAGTCTTAGAGAATAGTTAACAAAATCAGAAGGAGGAAACTATAGAGATAAGATGCGCAAAAGCGTTTTACGAATAACAGCGCACAAAGCTCGTACAAAAAAAGTAGCATGGGGGGGTCCGTAGTTCAGTGGAGAGAGCGTTGGCCGATAAACTGAGAGTCATTATCGCGACCCGGGTTCAAACCTCGCTCAGGGCAAAAAAATTATTTGAATTTTCTGTTAGCTGCCATTGGCGCTTTGCTGTTGCGTTGTTTGACTCGGGATCTGCTGAAAATAAGATTGCCCCTCCCACTCCTGGCTTGGCCGAATCAGGAGCGTTACAACACTTAGGCCATTAGTGTTAAGTTACCGAGCTTGTTGTAGCCGACCTGCGTGCCGTGCGAAGCTGGTCGTATTTCGCATAACCTTGTACCTGTAATCGTTCTGCGGTGTGTCAGATTGAATGTGAATTAACGAATATTATTATTATTATTCATTGTAGCCTACATGATCTCACCTTCGTTGGAGTCGATGCAGCAGCTTTCGCCCAGCTCTCGGTGCATCCGGGCGTACCTGTTTGATTGGTGATGCAGACGATGAATATTTCTACTCCATAAAACTGAACCGCAAGTGACGCCGCTTGTGCTTCCAAATCGCTAACAGCCGGAACACCGCTCGTGACCATTAATTCCACATTTTTGTTCAGTGTGTTGTCCCCATACACTGGATTGAAGACCTGAGTGTGCACGATAGCCGCGGAAGGCAAATCGTTAAACACACCTCCCTTGAACGGGACTCCGTTAATTGCGGTCAGCAGCGGATTTTTAGCTGTGTACCTGCAGAAAACCAGACCACGATTGAACTACTGACCTGAATTTACTGAGATGAAAACAATGAACATCACATCACATCACATCACATCACAATGAACAGCAGGTAAAATCACACACGCATAGACGCAACGTATATAACATGCATGCCTTTATAATAATTATTACGCGTGTCCATTTAGGCCTACTGTGTGGCTCAATAAAAAATGCCCGACTGGTAAAATGATATTTATCTGCAAACAATTAAGATTTTTCTATGAAGATGGCAGCATTTATAAAAGAAAAGATTTCTAAAATATCCTTCAAAATTGCACTAAGGAATTTTCATTACTAATTAGAGCTTAAATATAAAATTATTTTCAGACCAGGGGAAATGACAATTAGACGATAAAAATGACAGCTATTAAACGCGAATCTGGACGCAGAGTGTTTTGGTTTCGATCACTGATATGACTATCTAACGAATCTGATAGGCCACATTTTGTCGGTTTATTTGAATTACTTCATGCTTTATTTGGCTTGAGATTTGCTAAAAGCTTATACAGTTGTTATAATGGAATCAAAATAGAATGTTTGATGCTATTTATAAACGTCCAAATAAAATACTTTGCAATAGAAACTAATTATTATGTTTTCTATCATGGGAAATTGTCAAATTTGCATATATTTTCGTCAATTCTTTGAGAGGCCGAGAGGTCATTTCTTGAGGCCTCGGGGGCCACTTAGCCTATGACCCGCGGGACACGGGTTGGGACCACTGAAATACATGAACAAGCACATTGTCAAGCAATACAAACACTGCCGTAACGTTAGCCTACACATTTGCAAATATGCGGACATGCTTAAAAGCATAGGCTACATAGACTACATAAGCTCAGCGGTATAGATGTCAATTGCCCCGCATTCCCTGAGGATTTAGCAATAAACAGTTAAGCACCAACTGTCAAGTTCCGCTTACTTGTCCAATCCCCATATCTTTTCCGTCGTGTTAGTGAACGTCACAAAAGCGACCTGGTCCAACGGTAAGCGGAATAATAGGGAAAATAGGCTAGTATCAATGTCGAGGGTGTTAGTTATGTCGCTGCAGAACTGCCGAGCGAAGTCCCAGTTCTCACACGGATGAGAACCGTTGCAAACATCCGTAGAAGCATCGAGAACGAAGCAGATGTCCATCTTCTGTTTGCAAGCTGACAAAAATGAAATAAGTGAGCGAAACAATTTCATTTTGCAACGTCCATTCAGGATTAGCTTGATTATAATAATACGAAAGCGTTCCAATCTGTAGTAGCCCATAAGCTATAGCCTCAGCGCAGCCAAGCGCGTGGAGTGTCAGAGACTTCACTGTTTAGACTTGGCATGATCATGTGAGGGGGTTTCCAGCCCTCTCCCTCACCCTCTCATCTCCCCATCGACAGCGTATAATCGCTATAGCCGAGGTGGTTATGGCGCAGATCGAGTAGAAATCTCAACTCGAATTGCGAACTGCAAAATGCTTGCTATGTATTAATACAGATTTGCACTAATTAATTCATTCGAGGGAGAGTTATCATTCTTCAAACTTCCTACCAAGATCCGACGTTCTTCCTTGCATTCTAATATTTTAAGTTTTTTTCCTAAGCAGCGTGTGATCACCTCTAATTTCTACCAATACAGCCTGGTGTGAGATGGTTGCAAGGCAGACGAATGCGAAAATTAACGCTCAAAACGCCTAAATTCAGCTTTCAAATAAGGAAGTTGTTGGCAGAAGAAAGTGCGGTTCTAGTGCGCAACGTCCGGCGAACCACAGATTAATTTATTTTTTTTATTTTTTATTTTTTTTCCTCAACCAAAACAACAAACAAACATGATACAATTATGGCATTGAATAATACATTAACATGAATTTGGTGAAGAAGGGGAGACCCAGAAGGGATGGAAAATCCCGCTAATAAGGCCACCCATAATTCATGTAAAATATAAAAGAAAAACATGACAGAACATTCAATTGTAGGAATTAAAAAAATGATGAGGGAGAGAGAAAAAAAATATTAAGCAGTCGACATTTCTGTGTATAACGAGAAAAACAACTCTTAACTAATGACTTAACTAAAGACTTAACTAAGGGCTTGGCGAAAACCACTGAGCAGAAACCATAGCCATTACATATCAGGAAGTGTTTTAAGTAGATAAAGGCGAAGTTTATGCTTAAATAATCTTGTGTTAGGTAGGGAATGAAGAAAGGCCTATGTAGGGAGAGAGTTCCAACATTGGGAGCCAGTATATTGTATAGAGAACCGACGAGTGTTAGTAGGCTATGTGCGTAGGGAAGGTCATAAACAGTTAATTTTCTAGTTGAATAAGAGTGGCGATCAGAGGTAAGGTTAAACAAATCATTAAATACAAGTGGTAATAGGCCATGGTTATAACGGTACATAAACTCTCCTATTTGCAAGTGCCTAATTTGATCGATCTTTAATAATCCAAATTCTTTGAAATACAGAGCGGTGTGGGCTCGGCGAGGAATATTAGCTATAAAACGGATTGAATATTTTTGAAGGGTGACTAGTCTGATAAAATTAGATTTGTAAGTAGACGTCCAAATTAAATTACAGTATGTTAAATAAGGATAAATAAGAGAATAGTATAGCATAGACCGGATAGAGACAGGAATCAGTTTAGATGAGCGAAATAGCACACCAACAGTCTTAGCAATTTTGCTAGAGATATTATTGATGTGTTCCTTCCAATTTAGATGCTGGTCAATGTATACGCCCAAAAATTTTGTGGATGTTACTTGGGTGATAGGAGTCCCTTCAATAAGTAGAATAGGAAGTTCATTGGGATACTTTTTCTTATGGGATCTGAAGAGGATGTAGTTGGTTTTATCCAAATTTAGAGTAAGTTTATTAGATCGAAACCAATCAACGACTCGGTGAAGCTCAGAATTAACAGTGTTGAATAGGGTATCAATAGATTTATGAGAATGAAATAAGTTAGAATCATCAGCAAATAGCACAAAATACATAGAAGGCGATACATTGGGTAAATCATTAATATAGATTAAAAATAAAAGAGGTCCAAGATTAGATCCTTGAGGGACACCGTGAGAAATGAGTTGTAGATCAGAAGTACAATTTTTAACAGAAACCAGTTGAAAACGATTTTCAAGATAGCTAACAAACCATTGTAATTGTGTCCCTCTAATTCCATAGTTATAAAGTTTTTTTGATCAAAATATGATGATTTACAGAATCAAGGCTTTAGCTACATCAAGGAAGATACTAAGGGAGTATTCGTTATTTTCAATTGCATTAGAGATTTTGTCTTGTATGCTTAGAAGGGGCATGTAGGTAGAATGACCCTGTTGGAATCCATGCTGAGACTGAAATAGTACGTTCTCTTTTGATAAAAAACTATCTAAACGTGCGTACATCAATTTTTCAAATATTTTGGCGAAGAATGGGAGTACAGAAATCGGTCTGTAGTTAGAAACATTGTCCCTCGGACCCTTTTTATGAATGGGTATGACCTTGGCAGTTTTCAATGCAGAGGGGAATACTCCAGTGGTAAATGAGCAGTTGACAATCTCTGATAGCGGAATTGCAATTTTAGGCAATGTTAATAGGGCTATGGCAGGGTCAATTCCATCGACTCCTTTAGGCTACTATGCGTAGTGCGAATGGCAGTGTTTAATCTAGACGTCTCTGGGGGGGGGAAAGTTCCCCCCCCCAGGATTGACATTTCCCCCCCCCCAGAAAAATTTACGAAATCATATTGGTTTTTAGTTACTGTTTTCATCATTGTTTTACATGAAGTGTTATAATATACCATGATATTATTTATTAATATTATATGATTATAATGACATTATTTACTACTATAATATATGATACTATCATGTTAAGATGACCCCCTAAAAATGCTGCCATTGCAATGTGGAAATTAAAAGATTTTCTAATGGGTCACTAAAAAGTACAGCTATGTTGTTAACACGACACCTTAAAATGCTGCCATTGCAATGTGGAAATTCAAAAAGTTTCTAATGGGTAACTGAAAAGTACAGCTATTTTGTTAAGACGACACCTTAAAAGTCAAAAATTTTCTAATGGGTCACTAAAAAGTACAGCTATTTTGTTAAGATGACCCCTTAAAATGTTGCCATTGCAATGTGGAAATTCAAAAGTTTTCTAATGGGTCATTGAAAAAGTACAGCTATTTTGTTAAGATGGCCCCTTAAAATGCTGCCATTGCAATGTGGAAATTCAAAAATTTTCTAATGGGTCACTAAAAAGTACAGCTATTTTGTTAAGACGACACCTTAAAATGCTGCCATTGCAATGTGGAAATTCAAAAAGTTTCTAATGGGTCACTGAAAAAGTACGGCTATTTTGTTAAGATGACCCCTTAAAATGCTCCCATTGCAATGTGGAAATTCAAAAATTTTCTAATGGGTCACTGAAAAAGTACACCTATTTTGTTAAGACGACACCTTAAAAGTCAAAAATTTTCTGATGGGTCACTAAAAAGTACAGCTATTTTGTTAAGATGACCCCTTAAAATGTTGCCATTGCAATGTGGAAATTCAAAAATTTTCTAATGGGTCACTGAAAAAGTACAGCTATTTTGTTAAGATGACCCCTTAAAATGCTGCCATTGCAATGTGGAAATTCAAAAATTTTCTGATGGGTCACTGAAAAAGTACAGCTATTTTGTTAAGACGACACCTTAAAATGGTGCCATTGCAATGTGGAAATTCAAAAATTTTCTAATGGGTCACTGAAAAAGTACAGCTATTTTGTTAAGACGACCCCTTAAAATGCTGCCATTGCAATGTGGAAATTCAAAAAGTTTCTAATGGGTCACTGAAAAAGTACAGCTATTTTGTTAAGATGACCCCTTAAAATGCTGCCATTGCAATGTGGAAATTCAAAAATTTTCTAATGGGTCACTGAAAAAGTACAGCTATTTTGTTAAGACGACACCTTAAAATGGTGCCATTGCAATGTGGAAATTCAAAAATTTTCTAATGGGTCACTGAAAAAGTACAGCTATTTTGTTAAGACGACCCCTTAAAATGCTGCCATTGCAATGTGGAAATTCAAAAATTTTCTAATGGGTCACTGAAAAAGTACACCTATTTTGTTAAGACGACACCTTAAAAGTCAAAAATTTTCTGATGGGTCACTAAAAAGTACAGCTATTTTGTTAAGATGACCCCTTAAAATGTTGCCATTGCAATGTGGAAATTCAAAAATTTTCTAATGGGTCACTGAAAAAGTACAGCTATTTTGTTAAGATGACCCCTTAAAATGCTGCCATTGCAATGTGGAAATTCAAAAATTTTCTGATGGGTCACTGAAAAAGTACAGCTATTTTGTTAAGACGACACCTTAAAATGGTGCCATTGCAATGTGGAAATTCAAAAATTTTCTAATGGGTCACTGAAAAAGTACAGCTATTTTGTTAAGACGACCCCTTAAAATGCTGCCATTGCAATGTGGAAATTCAAAAAGTTTCTAATGGGTCACTGAAAAAGTACAGCTATTTTGTTAAGATGACCCCTTAAAATGCTGCCATTGCAATGTGGAAATTCAAAAATTTTCTAATGGGTCACTGAAAAAGTACAGCTATTTTGTTAAGACGACACCTTAAAATGGTGCCATTGCAATGTGGAAATTCAAAAATTTTCTAATGGGTCACTGAAAAAGTACACCTATTTTGTTAAGACGACACCTTAAAAGTCAAAAATTTTCTGATGGGTCACTAAAAAGTACAGCTATTTTGTTAAGATGACCCCTTAAAATGTTGCCATTGCAATGTGGAAATTCAAAAATTTTCTAATGGGTCACTGAAAAAGTACAGCTATTTTGTTAAGATGACCCCTTAAAATGCTGCCATTGCAATGTGGAAATTCAAAAATTTTCTGATGGGTCACTGAAAAAGTACAGCTATTTTGTTAAGACGACACCTTAAAATGGTGCCATTGCAATGTGGAAATTCAAAAATTTTCTAATGGGTCACTGAAAAAGTACAGCTATTTTGTTAAGACGACCCCTTAAAATGCTGCCATTGCAATGTGGAAATTCAAAAAGTTTCTAATGGGTCACTGAAAAAGTACAGCTATTTTGTTAAGATGACCCCTTAAAATGCTGCCATTGCAATGTGGAAATTCAAAAATTTTCTAATGGGTCACTGAAAAAGTACAGCTATTTTGTTAAGACGACACCTTAAAATGGTGCCATTGCAATGTGGAAATTCAAAAATTTTCTAATGGGTCACTGAAAAAGTACAGCTATTTTGTTAAGACGACCCCTTAAAATGCTGCCATTGCAATGTGGAAATTCAAAAATTTTCTAATGGGTCACTGAAAAAGTACACCTATTTTGTTAAGACGACACCTTAAAAGTCAAAAATTTTCTGATGGGTCACTAAAAAGTACAGCTATTTTGTTAAGATGACCCCTTAAAATGTTGCCATTGCAATGTGGAAATTCAAAAATTTTCTAATGGGTCACTGAAAAAGTACAGCTATTTTGTTAAGATGACCCCTTAAAATGCTGCCATTGCAATGTGGAAATTCAAAAATTTTCTGATGGGTCACTGAAAAAGTACCGCTATTTTGTTAAGACGACACCTTAAAATGGTGCCATTGCAATGTGGAAATTCAAAAATTTTCTAATGGGTCACTGAAAAAGTACAGCTATTTTGTTAAGACGACCCCTTAAAATGCTGCCATTGCAATGTGGAAATTCAAAAAGTTTCTAATGGGTCACTGAAAAAGTACAGCTATTTTGTTAAGATGACCCCTTAAAATGCTGCCATTGCAATGTGGAAATTCAAAAATTTTCTAATGGGTCACTGAAAAAGTACAGCTATTTTGTTAAGACGACACCTTAAAATGGTGCCATTGCAATGTGGAAATTCAAAAATTTTCTAATGGGTCACTGAAAAAGTACAGCTATTTTGTTAAGACGACCCCTTAAAATGCTGCCATTGCAATGTGGAAATTCAAAAAGTTTCTAATTGGTCACTAAAAAAGTACGGCTATTTTGTTAAGATAACCCCTTAAAATGCTCCCATTGCAATGTGGAAATTCAAAAATTTTCTAATGGGTCACTGAAAAAGTACAGCTATTTTGTTAAGACGACACCTTAAAATGGTGCCATTGCAATGTGGAAATTCAAAAAGTTTCTAATGGGTCACTGAAAAAGTACAGCTATTTTGTTAAGACGACACCTTAAAATGGTGCCATTGCAATGTGGAAATTCAAAAAGTTTCTGATGGGGAGGGGCTCATCCCCTCCCCATACCCCTCCCACTCCCAGTTTCGGTGGTACGCGTATCTCGAGCGTCCTTCGGACGCTCAATTGTCTCCCCCCCCCAGAAACCTCAATTCCCCCCCCAGAGGAGGGGGACTAGATTAAACACTGCTATAAAAGGCTAAACCCCTTAAAAAGGTGACCCGGGGTTTTTCACATGGAAAATATTTCTGAAATATTTCTGCGATTTCCGACCGTATGACTAAAAAAAATGTCGTCAGAAATGGTCAGTGATCCTGGTAGGTCTGGTTATGAGAGGCAATAGATGATGGGCGGTTAGGCAGTGGTAGAGATCAGCAGTGGCTTTGTGGCTATTAATTTTCAAGAGATCCATGTTAAAATCACCTAAAATTACTATGTCTTTTGATTTTTTTAGCATATTATGATCTAAAATGTTGTTAATTTCTTCAGAGAAATCTTCTAGTTTAAGCCCAGGTGGCCGATATATAACCCCAACTGTGGTTGCCCCAGTTTTATGTGCTAGGCGAATAAAAAGACCTTCAAAAAATTGAAAAGGAAAGGAATCGGATCCTATCGAGTCTAGGATTTGGTACGAGATTTCTTCTCTGATCAAGAATCCCACTCCTCCTCCGCCCTTTCCAGATCCTCTGGAACGATGAACAAATTGATAACCAGGCACTTTTATTAGATCAGTATTGGATTCGTTCAGCCAGGTTTCTGTTAATGCAAGAATAGATACTGGTAAAGAGTTCAGCAGATCTTTTATTTCATTAATTTTGGGTAAAATGCTTCTTGCATTTACATGCAAAAATGAGAGAGAACATGGAGAGGAGGCTAGCTTTGATCTGAGGGATTGAATAGACGAATATGTACTGTCACATTGCAAATCATTAAAATAGTTGCTATCAGGATCTAGATCAGGGTTGTTTAATAGAGTTCGATTATCATTCTCCTCTGTTAATACCTCTAAGGTTAAGTCTCCTAGGTATCTTTGAAATCCTACATAACCATCAGTAGAAGTTTTTAGTATATCCTCACTGGACCCAATTTGTGCTTGGGAAAAAGGGAATAGATTAGCTGTAATAGAGTATTCATTTGTGGAAGATTGCTTCAGGGTATTAGAAATAATGGAGGTAGGGTGTTCAGATATAGAATCACAGCTGTCAATTGAAAGGACAAGTTCATGCTCAGTGTTTTCCCAGATAACCACCCACGTCGGATTGACGTCGGTGACTCATCAACAAACTCATCAGAATATGACGTCTATCCGCCCTCTGCCCGTTCAGCGGGTGCTCATCGTCACGCGTGTTTTAATGACGTCAAAACGACGAGTTTTTATGACGTCAAGCCGACGTCGTAAAAACTCGTCATATCGACGTCATAAAAACTCGTCGGATCGACGTCATAAAAACTCGTCATATCGACGTCGTAAAAACTCGTCGTTATGACGTCATTAAAACACGCGTGACGATGAGCACCCGCTGAACGGGAAGATGGCGGACAGACGTCATACTCTGATGAGTTTTATGACGTCAATCTGACGTCGGTTTTTTTTACGTCAATTCGACGTGTCTAATTCACGTTGGTTCGACGTCTGATTTTGACATCTATCCAATGTCTCTATTCAAGTCGAATCCATGTCGATTCCCAAAATGTGGGCATAGGTTTATCCCATGATCTCTAACTCGGTCCAACATCCACTGTCACCAATTTGGGAACTGATTTCACATGAAATCCTACACTTGTGGCAATGCTCAGATGAGGACCTTCGTGAAGAAGCAGCAAGACATCAGCTCTTAGGCTATACCTTGTGGTTGTTGGCTAGTACTATTAAACCATAGGCTACATGAATTATAAGCAGCCTGGACCAACAACTTATGCTCACTTCAATCAATCAATCAATCAATCAATCAATCAAATATTTTTATTTGCAACCAAAAGTATACATGACAGGTTTACACATCTTGCTCATTGGTTACAAAAAACAATTTATTTTTATAGCAACTAAAAACATGCAGTAGCACTCATGCAGTAGCACTTATTCAAATGGCAGGAGACTCCAAAGAAATCTTACAACCCCGCTAAATAGAAGGATCCTACTTAGTTGGGTCGTGACTTGTTACTTCAGAGTCCTCTGTGCAACCGAAATAATCATTAATCACCATAGGTACAGCTTGAGGAAGCAAGCCAATATTACATCAATAGTTTAAACCAAATATTAAAAAAATCAAGAACATAAATCTTAACTAGAGATATGGCACATAATCTTTCTATACAAGATGATAATGCTGCAGTTAGCATACAGTAATCTTTTATATGGTGTTGTTTAACTTTATATAATGAATGTATGAATGTACATATATATATATATATATATATACACACAAACATATATATATAGTTAAGGAACACATTATAGATTACTGTATATTACACCAACATTACACAATGTATGCATATATATATATATATCACAGCATTTGTATATCACCTCAAAGCCAGCGTTTCCCAAACTTTTCTGGTCGCTACCCACTTGTAAATGTCGTGGACGTCTCGAGAACCAATTAATAAAATTGAACTTGTACTTAAATTTGCTAAATTGGCATGGAAATATGCTGATTTACAGACGCTGTTTAAAAAATTGGCATATTTGAAACATTATAATGATACTACGACAGGCAGTCATAGGTCAATCACATTCAAATGTTGTTTATAACATGAATTTTTAGATTTTACGAATAAATGACGAAAAATAAACATTTCCAGAAAACCATGGCAACACACTTGACAGAGCTTCGCGACCCACTTTTGGGTCTCGACCCAGTTTGGGAAACTCTGCACTAAGCAATCTTCAAAAGCGTTCCACCAACACTACCTAGGACAAAGTGACAGCAATGTTCTTATTAAACCAATGTTTCGAGCCAGAGCTTTTTGCCCAAACTGCTGAGGGAAAGGCAGGCCTCATAAACAATTAAGTGTCCATGGTTATTTTTAGGTAGGAAACTGAAATGCCATTTTTTAAATTCTGGTTCTTCGTACCGTTCTCTTGACACACCACGAATGCACTGTTCCATGTTTTCCAGGCTTGTTTGACGGAACAGAGCTGTGAGAATGGGTCGCCATCAACTTTTTGTTTCTTGGTTCGTAAATCGTAATCTCGAAATGTGTAAAGTGTCACTCGAAAGCCAAGCGCGGGGCACCATCTTATTTATGAGCACTGCGTTGAGTCACAAGGTTGTCCATGAAAGTAGTCCGTGGCGGTGCGGGTCGAGTAGTAGAACTTCCCTATACAGTAAAAAGAACACAAAGAAAACATCATGTAAGAGGCAGCAAATTCACGAGTATAAAAACTTCTTCCTGGCAGCACCTTTGGTTGTGGGTCATGGCATGGGACATTTTATCTACATGCGGTAATGTTTTTCTGTAGTAGGAGAATCCCGATAATGATGTGCCTTTCCTTGCCCTTTTCCTGTGCTTAGGCGTCTTGGGTGGGTTTCTGGGCTATTCTACCCTTCTGTTGCAAATGATGAATAAAAAGTATGACAATTTACATAGCGCCGTTACACAGCCTTGATGTTACAAGGTGCCTTAAAAAAGGTAACACACATGATAAGCCAAATCAACCACTTAATATACACTTTTGTTCCAGCATCGAGGACCGAGAAAGCATGATTGCCAAAGCAGATAGGTCCTCTCAGATGATTAGGGCTGAAGCGCAGCCACGCAGGAATGAGTCTTTGTACAGCAATTGCGCAGGTACTCAGGTGCAGCTCCATGAAGTGATTTGAATGTTCAATCTTAGGTACTTGTGCTGAGAGCACAAGGATTCAAAAGCAAATTTTAGCCAGCAAATGCATAATTATTTGCCGTTATTTTTAGTAGAGCAAAAGTGCACAACTGTCCAAGACCAAGAATGCAATGGGTTGCTGCCATTCTATGAATAAAGCTGAACTGATAACATTAAGATTGTTGTGCTATTAATATTTACATGGGCACTTCAGATGTTGAACGACTAACCATGAAGAACGTCTTTTAGCTGCAGCGATTTGAAACTGTGTTTTCCACGCTGCCCACAGAAGTTGAATTGCCTGGCCAAGTCATTCATCAGCACGGACCTCAGCACGTTAACTGTGGTAGCCTTAATGGTCAGCCCACCAATGAGCCCAAGATAATTTACCTGCAAACACAACGGTCTATCATGATAACACAGTTTTTATTTTTCTCCTAGCTATGCTCTACCCATTGTGCCAAAATAGAAATAAAGTGACATCATCACCTTAAATAGAATGTTCTGGCACAAGCACCATAATTTTGACAGTAAATCGCACCTCATTAGATCTATTGTGTAGCTACAATAAGCGCACGCGTTCTGTTTGCCTTCCCGTTAGGCCTAGGGAAAACGTATTACACAATCACCTAAAAAATAAAATATTTCTATAGGCTACATGTATACAGATTAAAATTATATAAGAAACCTTTCAGGATAATCTTAACCTAGCTAGTTCTATGTGGGTATTGTAGGCCTACCCATTTACAAATTACAATCATTCAGCGTGGGTCAAGTCGAAGTAGGTCATAAACAAGTTGAAAACAACACAAGCATATACGCGTGACACGTGCAAGATGGCCAAGTGGCGAACTTCTACTTCTTTTAACGATGTCCGCGGCAGTCTGCCCGATGTGATTGATAATTGTCTGAGAATATTATACAGAATGAATAATTAGGCCCTATAAGTTATGCAACGCTGCTAACAGAGCTATAAAATATTTAATAGGAAATCTGTACGGTATATTCCTCACCTATTCACAAAGACCAGCATCAGTTTTCAAAAGACCGAATCCGCTGCCATATCAATTTTCAAAAACCGATCGTTACGTCACCCACAGATCATTGGCTACCGCTCGGCCCACGTGATCTCCATTATCCCAAACAGATGCCTCTAACGGTGAACTAGCTGCAGGCTACAGCTAAGCCAACGGCAACTCGTCCGAATAGAGACGAGAAATAGAGCAACCACGAGAATCCATCGACTAGCTCATAGGACCGATGTCTGTCCGTCGAGTTGTGGTTTGCTGGGTTCGCTTAAGCTAGGGTTAAATACACCGAAGTGTATGTCTCTCAGCAAGCTGGCAGAGAGGCGTACAACAAAAATAACCTATTTACAGAAGTACATTTAAGTATAAACGGTAAAATTTTAAAATGTAATTTAAAACTGAGATTAGGCTAAGATGATGATTCAACAAATTGGACAGTAGGTCTATAGACGATAATTGAAAGAGCACAGACTGATGGAACTGCTTTGTGAATTTCGTAGTAGAACTAAATCCGCAACTGTACACGTTCCATCAAAATTCAGAATATTAAAAGTGCGTCTCTATAGTTATTACTGCGCAATATAGCCTACAAGTAAAGACTGTGAGGCGCTATAGAAGACTTCCCTCGTCTCCTAAAATTAGAGCCTTTCAGCAATTGCACCGCTCGTCGTCAATTATACACTTGAAGATTTTCGATATCACATGATTTGATTGATTGATTGATTGATTGATTGATGGCGTGAATTTGGTGAACGATGGACAAGCATAACAACCACGACAACAATAAAAAATTGTCCTTCCTCATCTTCATGCATCTCCTAATATTCTTTTCAATTTCTTTTTCTTTTTCCCTCTTCCATTTCCATATTTAGCCTACTCAGCCTGATCATTCAAATTGTTTAGTAGGCCTACTTCATCGTCTTCTCCTTCATCATTATCGAAATTGACAATGACAACAAAGCGTAGGCCTACCTTCGCTTGTCTCGATATGCCCAGCTGCCAAAAGCGCAATCAACAGGTGAACGGCAGACATCGTTCGGCTGTCAAGAAGTCAGGAACCAGAAGAAATCACTCGGTGATGGCAGATCAGATCAGCAGTTGATGAACACGGTTGAAGACTTGGCCAGGGCCCTGGGATTTATAGTGTAGCTGTAAAAGAGTGTAGCCAATAGAAATGCACTCGAAATGATCAAAACAACTTGACCTTGAACAAAACTAGGTTTAAAATTCAGTTTCTGGGTTAACGCGATATCATAAAAGAAGTGACGCGCAGGAACGCCAATCTCGTGTCTTTCTGTCACTGTGTGGTCGTGTCTGCTTAAAATAGTTGCCTCTTTTCGGTTGAACAACAAAGGTTTTGCACTCACAGCAATGAATGCAAGCTGGAAAACATTAGCACAGAACAACTCCTCCCCACTCACCAATCTCATTCCTTCATGCTACATTGACCATAGTCTCTATGTCCCCGATACACGACTCTTTGTATCTCCTCTCCTATAATACCTTTCCAGTCGCCCCCTTCTTGGACATCAGCGCAGGTGGCCACCTACGGAATTCCACTCCACAACAAAACTCCGCTACCGGTTGACCAAGCGAACCTGGTCTTCTGTCTTGTGCCATCATTGCATTCTTCCTTGTTCCTGCGCGTTCTCTTCACACTTCTTTTCCAAAATATTCTTCACACTACAAACACCTCTCATCAGGTTTTTCTGTGAAATGCACTTTTAAGTTCGTAAATAGAAAATAATTGAATAGGAGAAATGTGTGTACATACACATGGGTAATACGTATTCATAAAATGCACATAACATCAGTGTATAATCTGGGCATGCCAATGGAAACGTTTCCCTCGTGAATGGCACTTCCCCTCTCCAGAAAAGTTTGATAGCTGCTGTTTACATACATATTGCATTACATAAACGGTTTAATAAATCGCTATATTATTTACTATTGTATGATTAAATAGTCAAGTGCGCAGTGGGCACCTACGGGCTGTCAGCCCATGGACAATGAAGAAGAAGGTTTTATCCACTATAATAGGTCTATAGCAGAATAAATATATGGTAGTCCTATATTGAAAGATCATAAATATGAGACGAACGGTCATAAATCCGTGGTTTTGAAAAGGTAAAAGAGGACTTACATGTACATGTCATTAAACGTATGTGGCCATCAGAAAGACTAGAGAGCATAGGCGCAACCACCCTATGGGACCCACGGGACGCGTCCCTCCCAACTTTTGAGTGGTCCCATTGACTTTATCATTATGGTCCCCCCCAACTTTTAGGACGTGATTCATTTGGTCCCCCACAACTTTTAGGACGTGATTGCACCTATGCTAGAGAGGGTTTTGAAACACCTCAAACCCCCAGCAATTCTCACGCTGGTTGAGAGAGATGTCAAACCAGGACGTTACTAAATCCAGGAAATGACTGAATACACGAGCATGTCTGTTACAAGTTTAAGGTGGTTTCTGCGGCGCACCGTTTAGACTGACATATAATTATCAGTCCTATAATCCTATATCCTAGATAGCATAATTATAGGCACGCCCTTACCCTTTGCATAGGAAAGCGAATCATCGCAATGAAAATCTTATGATTTCGGAAATTATCTTCGGCCAAACAGGCACGCCTGCAGGCGAATTTTTATCGGGCACACAGGGGTAAAAAGCTAAATTTTCAATTTAATTAGGTTTTAAATTAATTATTCAGAAATCTCTGTGTGTCCCTGGAGGTCGTGGGCAAGTGTGCTTTGCACACACTGCACACATGGTAACCACGCCACTGCATGCACCCGCGCAGATACTTATGCCGTATGGCCTATATGTATTTAATGCATGCATAAATGCATACATACAGGCATGTATCACAGGCGTCCTCAAGTGCAATGTCAATGTGAAATACCGTCATAGAAAAAAAAGGAAAATCAGTCGACCGAACAAAACCAAGGCATTGATCAGTGTAGGCTACCAATGAAATTCGCATTAACCAAGGAGGCAAAGGCTTTAAAACAGCGATTTCAGTTAACTTTTATTGCGCTAGAAAACATATCCGAACAATAAAGAATAGGTCGCTGAGTAAAGATCTACCCGACGTGGTATGCCAGAGACCCTCTCCCACCTAAATATAGCCTACTCAACGAGAGGAATGGATTTATTGCCTACTAACAGCCGCAGTCGTGATGAAGGTTGACGTCACTTAACGGTATGCTGGGCAGTGGGCACCGCCCCTTACACCACGTTAGGGTGGGCTACTAGGTCTATCTTTTATGCATTTCGATTCTGAAGAGTCGTTTGTGAGCATTTCCCGCAAGATGCCACCCAAAACAGGATCAGTGTCTAACTACGGGCTGCAGGTATTGAGATGAACAGTGGCGTAGACAAGGGGTTTCGGGGGTTAAACCCTCACCCATTGGCCTAGGAAAAAGTTGTTTAAAGGTTATTCATCCACTTAAATAAGAAAAAACAAAACAATTGCTTGTAGTAACAGTTGTTTTTCTTACTTTATTCCTTTTGTTACTTATTCCCTTCTTTGATTTACTATAATATTGTTGGGTTGGTGTCAGAAAGGGCCAGGCCATAAAACCCCTAAACCCCCCATCATAAATTCCCGGCTACGCCACTGGCGATGAAGGCCTAATAGGAGGTTAGGCCTAAACAATGTCTTGTGCGATCCGTCGATCACGTTACACCATTCCTACGCGATGTTCTGCATTCAAGTGCACTGGCTGCCTGTCCCTTTCCGTGTTGAGTTTAAGCTCAGCCTGCTGCCTGGTATTCATATCGCTTCACGGGGCAGCGCCTGAAGAGGTACATAATTATATTTGCGACTACTGCTCGCAAACTCGTTGCTCTGCGTCCGAGTTGCAACTTATGTCGAAGATCGACCACAAAACATGATTTCTATGAGGATTGACTGTTTGCACAGCACACTGCTACAGATAGGCCTATTCTCTTAATCAGGCATCCTCGTATCTTGATTACAAGTCGTGCCCATAATATATTATTATTATAATGATACACACCACGCCATGCAACTCTGCCCTGGAAGTGCAGCCTGTGCGCTGCTTAGGGTTTAAGGCAATGGAACTAACTGAAATCACGCCGGTGCCACGAAATAGAGTATCGCCCTAATAATCGTATTCCCCAGATGAAGAGAAGTTGAAAAAGTCACATCCGCGACGCTCCGCGTGTATTAATTTTTGCAAATTAACTTTGATTTGACTTGTATCTTCTATCGTGGACCTTGTGTGTGGAATTCTTTACCTGTTCCTTTGACTAATGTGCCCAACTGTAGGAATATTTTTAAAAGAATTTAAACAGTATCTAGGCTATAATTGGGTTGGAATCATGGGCGGACTTTGGTTTCCGTTCTTGGGAGGGGGCTAAAAAGAACTTGGTGTTGGGGCGGAGACTTGGTCCAGAACGAGCGGCGACGACAATATTTTCTCGGACAAAAAGTTCACGACCTTCTTAGTCGTCGGTGTGAAATTTTGGGAAAAATACTAAATTTCCCGGACAAAAAATTGATCAACTTTTTTTTTCTTTTTTAGTCATTTTATTGAAGTCGTTCATGAAAAGAGCCATTTTCCCCGAAAAAACTAACGAATCTGCGTCTTCTTGGGGAGGGGCTAAGCCCGGGAAAAGATACCATTTACACGGTCAAAAAGCTGAACCTGGGCCTTCTTGGGGGTTTAGCCCCCGTTGCCCTTGATAAACTCCGCCTATGGTTGGAATTAAGAAATTATGATAGATGTTGAAATACCTTTGAAGATATTTTGGTTGATGCTTGTTCATCTTTGCTACCTACTTAAATTTAGTGAAATTTCAAACTGGCTCCCTGGCAGCGGAGCATTGCTGCTTCTTTAGAGACATGGGCGCCGGTAGAAATTTTGGCAGGAGGGGCAAAACCCAATCATCATCAGGAACCATGAGCTCAGCGCCCGTAGGTGTCCACTGCCATCTTCATCAGGCTCCTCCATCGACCTCTGTCCATCGCCGCGTGATTCAGCTCTTGGAGTGATGCTCTCCCCCACCTGGTGATGTCGTCCAGCCACTCCCTATGCGGTCTCCCTCTTCGGACTGGCATTGGATTTCAATCGTGTTTTTTCTTTGTTGTCAGCGCATCGCCACTCATCTGACAGACCCTCATTCTCTTCGGTTAATTTCGAGGATTGGAGAGGGAGCTCCATCCCGTCCGGTGCCGCCCACGTTCGCCGGCTGTTTCAGGGTTCCTGCTGGGCCTGTCCACCTCGCGTGACGCCCAAGATGATTCTTCGGTCGAAACCTTCACCATTGATGGCATAGCCCCAGCAGGTGATCCCCTACTTGACCGTTGCCACCCCCTCACCCCGTTGAGGTGTGGGTCGGACTTCGAGGGGAAAAAAAACCTAATGGTCAAGGTTTAAAATTTTGTAGCAAGAGGTCGTAACAGCTGGAAATTCAAAACACGCATGAACATTTTTCAATGAGATTTTGTAGTATATATTTCTCAGTTTCACTTTTTTATAATTTTTACTATGAAATTTGTTGTAGTAGGTTCCTGAAGGGGCGCAATAAGTCCACTTGCCCCTGGAAAACTGACACCTATTTCTCAATCACTTATTGATTCATGCATCCTTATGGTTAGGCCTGCTTCTAGAATCTAGATTTTAATCATAATTTCTAAATTTCTAAAGCACCACTTGAAAGTCAATTGCAGGCACCTGCTAATTCATCAAGTCAAAGGGCTGTTCAATGTTAGTTAGAAGGAGTTTCGAGTCGGCGTGTCCGATTGTCAGAGGGCCGGATGGAGTTCAGAAGCTGTAAAGGTGGGTGGTTTTTAGGATCGGAAGATGGGAGATCCGAGGATCAGTTGTGTAGCGATATGAATTCTTTTGAATAGGCGAGACGCCAGTTTTAAGTGGAACCCAATGGTCATAGTTAAAGTTTTTAGCACGAGCCTGAAAAATGCAAGACAGAAAATTAACGCATGTTTATTTTATAGAGATTTCTAAACGTAGATCTCTTGATTTCACTTTGTTCATCATTAGTATAATTGATTCTCTAACGTGAAGAACTTTGTTAAACACACAAGAGAACGTTAGTAGTTAAACATTTTCCAGGTGGCAAATGCCCCTCTTGCCCCTGTGTGCGGGCGCCTATGTTTAGAGACGACTCTTTGATACCGAGAGTAAGCTTGCGGGTAGATACTGTGTTTGTTTTTAATTAAGTAGTATTCATTGAACCAGGCCTGGCCTTAGGGCAAGGCGAGCGAGGCGACCGCCTTGGGCCCCGCGCTTCCAGGACCCCGCGCAGATGGCTATAATTATTTTGTTTTACTTTGTTGAGATTGATAATGGTTACGTCGCATATCAACTATGCTCAATTGCAGTCAATGTGCAGCGTGAATGTGATAGATAATTTTGAAAACAATGATCTATAAATGCTAAACCGAGTCACAGCTAGCTAGACCTGTTGTTGTAGGCCTACGAGTCGAATTAATTTTCAAAAAATGAAGAAATGGCTAAGACTCATCAAAACTTCCATGCGATCAACAATAGGCATAGGCCTACTTTGAGAATGGCTTACTAAATTAGCTTTTCTGTCATTTGAAAAAGATGCTCCATTGTGAAATCATTTCAGATTTCGCATATAGGCCTAGGCCTACATCAAATTAGAGAAAATTTGCTTAAACTTTTGTAAGATATCAATCACACGATAGAGACTTACATTTCAAAGCTTCAATTGGAAGGAATCCGAAATATGTCAATTATTGGCATCCTATTTTAGAAGCTAGATATTCAACTAGTTAAAATGAAAATAGTTTTAATTATTGTTTTCATAGTAAAATGCTAGGTTAATAGCCAGATTTGCATGTGAATGTCCATTAACTTCAATTTTCAACATGGACGCCTGCAGGCATTTTAGTTGGAGGAAGCACAGCACAATGGTAACTTTTTTAGCACGAGTTTGAAAAATACACAGCAGGAAATTAAGAACATGGATTGTTCATATATAGGCTAGGTGTCTAAATGTAGATTTTCCCGTTTCACCGTGGGAATCATTGGCCTCATCAGTGCCTTGGCGCAAAGAAATTTGTCAAAAGTAAAACTTTGTTGCTAAAAATCGGTGTTAATTTTCCAGAGGGCACCCGTATTGCATTAGACCTACTTAAATAGGTCTACATAATTTTAGAATCAATGCTGATGTGCTGTATTGACAGGTAATGAACTTAGTAAATTTTTGCCTGGAGGCTCGCTGTTGCCTTGGGCCCCGCAAACCCTAGGGCCGGGCCTGCATTGAACTGCCCGAATCTGTTGATGTTGTGATGCTTTGTTGCTGGTGACAATAAAATTATTGAATTGAATTATTACAAACATCGTATTTCCATCGCAAAGCAAATTTATTTCTATTTTTAAACTAGGGCTAATTAAATTTGGAACACATTTCAATGGAATAAAATCTAATTCTTAAAATAGGAAATCACTGACACTCAAAATGTTAAAATGTTTGTTCAAGATCATCTTTCCTTTTTAATGTTCGCATATAGGCCTATTTTTCACAAAACATTTTCTGTATAATTATTCTAATTGATAATGAATGAGCTCTGGTGATGATGACAATGCAGGTCTATAGCTTTGGTTGCACACGATATATGTTGCCTATCTTCGCTAACGTAAATACAGAAGTAAAAATTTAAGTTTCAGATAAAACTTGTGGTTACCGAAATTAATTTTTATTTAGAAGGAATAGGCCTAATGTATTGCGCAACGACCAGATTCGAAATTCTACCATCATCTTCAGTGAGCTCTGTTGATCGTCAACCAGCTGCAACAAAAAAAACAGCAGTCAGCATGAGCGTAGTTTATCAGGGGCTATAGAGACTCAACCCCGCCCCACCCCCAAGAAGAGCCAGAGTCTTTTTACCGTGTAAATGGTATCTTTACTCGGGTTCGGCCCCCCACGCGAAACTTACGAATGACTAAAAAACGGTCATCAACTTTTTGGCATGGAAAATTAGTATTTCTCGGCGAGATTTCAGCCCGAGGACTAAAAAAAGTCATCAACTTTTTTGAGCCGGGGAAATATTTCTCGGCGCCGCTCGTTTTCTGGACCGAGTCTCAGGCTCTCAGCCCCATCAAATTTAGCCCCTCCACGAACGGAAAAGTTAACAAAGGTCATTTCGATCCGAAAAAGAATGCCGTACACCAGCGTTTCCCAAAGTGCTATTCATGTCCTAAAGCGTTTAGTTGAGATTGGGGTTCCGCGAGAAAATATTACGTCCCGAAGGGTTCCGTGGCCCAAAAAGTTTTGGAAACGCTGCCGTACACAATACAATGAACTGCTTAGCAATCAATAATTGAAAACGATATAAAAAAATATAATGTCTATAATGCGAAACATGAACTGATGGATGACAAATTGCGATTGCAATACGATAACAAATACTAATACAGCGAATAATGTGCGACACGTTGCTTCATGTCCACCTATTATGCAAGTGACCAGCCAAGCAAGCAGTGCTAATATTATCAATCATGTGTTTCATCCTCACCTAGAAAGGAACAGATTTGCTTCAACACATCCTCCAGAATACCGGAAAGCGAGGGGTAATCAGGCACAAGGAAGTATGTTTTTAGGTCAGCCTATAAACAAAAACACGAATGTTTCAGTTAGGCTAAAACTATAACTCTTTTAGATTAATTGACAGAAATCAGAAGAAGGAAGTAGCCTATGACTTAATTGTAGTTGAACTACGGTAACTAAGATAAAGCGCGATAAATGTTTTGCAAATCACCGAACACATCGTTTAATATTTGGGTGATTCCGCGTCAAATCAACCAACATGATTGACATGACCGACTCAGATTTACCTGAAATTTGGCACACATGTTGGGCTATGTAAGACATGAAAAAATCTGCAAACAAATTTTTTTGGGTCAACTACTTCCCGAGATACGGGTCGTCAAACTTTGACCCAAAACGCATGACCACATTCCTTTGGACGTCTGTATCTTAGGTTGTATGAGAGCTAGAAAGGTGTTCTTGGTGTCATTATTTAGCTCTTTTGATGACCTATTTGAGTAGATTTTTTATGACTGTTTAAAAGTTTAAGATAGTGACCATATTTGAAAATTTAGCACTTTGACCTTGACCTTGACCCCTTCGCCCTTTTTTTAAATCTGAAAAAATTCACACTTATAGGCTGAAGGGCCTTGAACATCCTCTGAAAAAATCAGAATGGGATCTCTAATGGTTCTCTCGCTATAATTATTTTATCTATAATTCTGTGCAAATTTCAATATCCAGTCTTTCGAAATTGGAATCGCCCATATGTTAAACTCGAGTTTTGAGTGAAATTATAGATAAAATAATTATAGCAAGAGAACCATCAGAGATCCCATTCTGATTTTTTCAGAGGATGTTCAAAACCATTCAGCCTATAAGTGTAAATTTTTCAGATTTAAAAAAAAGGGCGAAGAGGTCAAGGTCAAGGTCAAAGTGCTAAATTTTCAAATATGGTCACTATCTTAAACTTTTAAACAGTCATAAAAAATCTACTCAAATAGGTCATCAAAAGAGCTAAATAATGACACCAAGAACACCTTTCTAGCTCTCATACAAGCTGAGATACAGACGTTCGAAGGAACGTGGTCAAGCGTTTTGGGTCAAAGTCTGACGACCCGTATCTCGGGTCATAATTGACCCAAAAAAATTTTTCCTTGGATTTACACATGTCTCATCTGACCCAACAATTGTGCCAAATTTCAGGTAAATCTGAGTCGGTCATGTCAATTTTAGTTGTAAATTTGGTTGAATTGACACGGAATCACCCACTTAAAGAAAAATATTTTTATCCTTATCGTATTGTCCGTTTATAGAAAATGCGTCTGAATAGGAATGATATTTCATGCGACTTTTGTAGAATCTTATTACTGTCTGATTAACGGGATTCTATAACTCTAACACTTAAGCGAAGTAGCCTACTCTGGTACCCCAGTCAGTTTTGGTAGGCTACCCACGAGCGCCCGCGCGTAAGGGCACAAGGGCTCTCCTTCTGAAAAATTGACACAGCCTATTTTCTTAACTAAGCTTATTGCATATTGGTTTAGGCCCTACTTACTACTGCCTGATTAACGGGATTCTATAACTCACTATAACACTTAATCGAAGGAAACGTCTCCTTTGAATTGTTTTCTTGTTACTAATTGCTACACAGCGTCGACGTGGAATAAGAATGAATCGGATGGAAGAATCTCACGGTCAGAAGTCCGTCCAAACAATCCTCGCCACTTCTCCACGTCTTCCAGGTCAACGGGGTCATGGTGCGTTTTACCCTGCCGCTCGCCTCACTTCGAAAATGCTCATAGAACTATGCAAAACCTGATCCACAGTGCTCCACACTTGTCGGTTTATCACTCACGACTCTCAGCAATCATGATTCCGAAAAGTTAACTGTCTCAACGACCTCACACTTCATTCGACTCAAACTGACGAGTTGCAGGCTACGACCTCATTCATACGAATCGTAAGTAGTGTGTTAAGTAAGAGTTCTATATCAAAAGGCGGTAAGAGTTCTATATCAGCAATTAAAAAGTCATTAAAAAGCCATTAGTCATGCCCATTAGTCACGCCCCCTTGATATAGAAAAGCTCATTAATATTCATGACAAATAGTCACGTGGCTAATTGGTTCTATATCAAAAGGTAGGTTTGATTCTATATCAGCAATTAATAAGTCATTAAAAAAGCCATTAGTGACGCTCCCTGAGATAGAAAACCCTATTAATATTCATGACAAATGGTCACGTGACTAATTAATATTCATGAATGCAGTGATGTCATATTCGAGAACTTTCTGGACCATTTAGTGCATACTTAGATGAGTAAGCGGAGGTAAATGATGTGACCTCGACTAATTGCTTTTCCACCTAGAAAATCCCTCTTTTTTTCTGTCTCAATTTTATCTTTTAGTGTGTGCAAGGAGGAAGTTTGTTATAGCGCTGATGCCATCTGTTGTGTGTGCGTTATTAAATGTTCATAGCAGGACTTTGTTATGTTTTCATTCAATAGCATGTATAGAAATAACTACAACACTTTTCAAGTTCAAGTAACTTTATTCTTATACTTTGGAAACGAAATGATAAACCAAATAATCGTTCAATCCAGTATCAAAAGTTAACATATTCGCTACAGCATTAATATTTCTACCTCTAGCTCTATGCAACGAATACAAAATACAGTAATGTCCACAAAATTTGCTGACTATGCTTTGCAATTGCCGATCACTAAAAATCCAGCGTGCACAATGTCTATGTAAAAATGTTCTGAATGGTGCCTCGGGTGGTGCGCCCAGCGAGTCAAAGTATTCCCCATAGGCAGAATTCTCTATGTAAAGAACGATCCAATGTTTCCCTGGATTGCCGTACGTATCTGTATTACACACGAGAATGGAGGGACGATTTCTGTTTATCGTTGAAGGTAAGTGGTCGCATGGAAACACGCCCAGAAACATGGGACTACACTTTGCATCTGCACGTAGTATCGAATATATCGTGTCACCATCCATTTCAGTTGGTATAGTCGAAAATCACGTTTCTGGAGCGGTCGATTTCAGAATATTTTCAAATTCTGCGAATGCGATGACGTTTATGGTTCTAGCCAAAGCCTGGCCGAACTTCATATCAACACGAATATTTCCCGGTTTGATGAGATTGAAGTGACCGCCTTCTGCGAGATCTGGTGTTAAGTCGAATGCGTAAAGAGCGTATCCACCCGCAAAGTCCTCTCTCGCTATCTGATTTCCCTCGTCACGCATCCACTTTCCGGTACCAGTAAACAGCGAAGCGTAAGCATTCACAAACTGATTGTTTGCGAAATTCGTTTCCAAAGGTTTGATCGTTTGCTGTTGTCCGTCCAAGTATACTTTTAGTTGGGTCAGATTCATATGTTTGAAGTTGAATGGATTCTTCGTATAGACTCCGTTAAACGCGTCGTTGTCCACGCACCCAATAACGATACGAGTAGGAATCTGACCGGAGAAGAGACTCTCCTGCGACGCATCCAAGTTTCCAGCCGGAACCGTGAAAGTCTTGCAAATGGCTCTTCGAATGGGAAACTTCAAATTACCAACCTCAAGTGCTTTAGCATGTGCTAAAAACACCGACGGACTTAGCTTTACCTTTCTAACGTACAACTTGCATTCCAAGATTTTTACTTTATATGCGGCACCCGCTGTCGCTGACATCAAGCAGAATGGATCCTTGTTTCTTACGAGGCGGATTTTTATATTAATATCGTTGGGGAGGAAACGTTCTTGGAAGAAAAGATCGCTGTGAATGCCGCCTATCATATCAACGACGCGCCCTTCGTCGGTCAATGCACTGCGTTTCTTAAACCCGACTTTCGCTATATTGTCGTCGTGCGGATTGGCGTCTTCCAAGTGGGTGGCTGTATCCTTGTAAAAGAGAGCAGAGGTAAGTTGCGAAGCTTTGGCTGCATCACCGTAACTAAGTATGGTCTCCATATAGCTACGATACGCATACGTGTTGTTCGAAGAAGTAACGAGCGTGTCATTTAAAGTGATGTCGACTTCCGAAAACAGGCTGTGTAGGAATAGGTTGATAGGACCAACATGATCGCCAGCATCCGTCGGATCGTTATTCGCTCTTATTATAGCTGCTCTGACGTATAGTTGTGTATTCGACAAGTCCAAATAATCTTGACCGGCCCCTGTAATGCTAAATTCGATCGGCGTACCTTGCGAAATGGTGGCTATTGGATTATACTCTACGTACGACCCAGTTTCGATACTGGTCTGCGTGGGAGGCACGGTAAACAGATCCAATTCGCTCTTTGTACATTCGCAAGATTGTGGATGAACGAACGCCATTTTTCAAACTTTTCCGAAAATATCTTCCTTGGTTCTCTTGTTAATTCTTTTCAACGATCTTTTACGTCTCTTCCTGCCGCCGCCGCTTTGCACATTGTCATTTTTGGGAGATGTAAACGCTTTTATACCTTCTGGAACGCGTCGTTTGGCCGAGTCTATCAACTGACCGCCGTCCGCGACGTCGTTGGCAATCTGCAGACCGGTTCTCAAAACCTGTTTGCCAATTGCCTTAGCGCCAGTCTGAATAAGCGGCCAGGCACTTCTAAACAGACCGCCAAGAAAGCTGCCCACGCCATGCCCACGTTGCATGCGCGCACCTTGAAAAACTGGCATGCCATTGCCACTCTGTTGTACATAGTAGTCTTCGTATGCCAAACGACTTGCATCGCAGCAAAATTGTTTTTTCATTGCAGAAGATAAGGTATCTTACGATGTCTAAAGTGTAGTGTCACAATTGCCTTCCCGTATTCGAATGGGATAGGACTTCCAGTGTCGCCCATTATATCCACCTCGATGGAGTCGAAAGTCTTCTGTTGCAACGGAATGTAAACGGGCTTTTCGTAAGTCGTACGAACGCTATCGCCACTTTTCCCAGACACGTTTACAATTCTGAGCAATGGCGCCTTCGTATCTCCCACAGGGACTTGTTCCAACACATTGCAATATACGTACAGAGAGCAAAACCCACGATTTACATCGCAAGCATTGTCGCCCACGAAATCAACAATGTAGTCATCCTCATCATCGTAATTGAGAATTGGATTTTGTCGTGCATCAACGCCCAGCATTGAACATATGGTTGGTGAAAACTGAATATTTGCACCTTTGTTTATATCTCCCTTGAGTCGCTTCGATATAGGATCGTATTTGAACTTTGGGAATGTAGTCAATTCCATTTCATCCACAACAAGACTTATAAATTTGTTTATGGAATCGATAAGATCTTGGGGTGTTTCATAGTATCCGGTTGGCAGTCGTGTAGTTCTATGCAGCGATCCTGGTAGTATGTCACCCGTTTCAGAAAACTTGACATGCATATACGAGATTCTACCTTCATTTCTTTCTAAATTGCTCCAACTATGAGGGTACTGTAATTCAACTAACCCGACTTTCCAGTCACCGGTTAGGAATATGGGATTTTCCAATCTCGTGGTAAAATGTGCTATGGTATTGTTTGGATAAAACAGCATGGAACTATTGCTGGGGAGCGTAAGGTAAAATTGAGCCATATTTTATTGAATGAGATGCGGTTTCTTGCACTGTCTGAAATGAAGTAACACGAACGACTTCCCATACTCGAATGGTATTGCGTTCCCAGTGTCGCCCCTCATATCTATTTCTATCGAATCGAAGCTTTTCTGCTGAAGGGGTACGTAGACTGCATTCTCGTACATGATATGCACATTGTCGCCATTTTTGCCTTCAATGTGAACTAATCGAAGTAATGGCGCTGTCGTATCGCCAACAGGTACATGTGACAGAATGTTGCAATAAACGTGTATGCTTGAGAATGCTGGATTTATATCTCCAATATACTCAGATTCCCATTCCACATCGGGTACCTCATCCCATACTTTATTAAACTCTTCGTAATGCTCTTTATAATATTCTTCATTCTCTTCAGCGTCATATTTACCAAAATTGTGGTTAACAATAGGATTCTGACTTTCGTCTATGCCCAAAATAAAGCATAATGCTGTGGAGAATCTTATTCCCGCTCCTAGATTTATTTCACCTTTGAGTGTTTTCGTTATTGTGTCATATTTAAAATGTGAATATTTATCAAGATTATGTTCGACCGCAAACTCCTGTATATTCGTATTTACAGCATATACAATATCATGCATACTTTCGTAATAGCCAGTAGGTATTTGTGTTGTCTTTTGATCGCCTGGCCAATTCAAACCGTCAGAATACTTTTTCGATTCTTGCCAATAAATAAATTCACAATCGTCGGATGTTATATTGTTCCACGTGTGCGGATAATGTATTTCAATCAAGCCAACTTCCCAATCGCCCGATAACGAAATGCCGTTTTCCAATTTTGTTGTAAAGTGTGCCGCAGTATTGCTTGGATAATACTTCATGGAGCTGTTGCTTGGTAGCGCTAGATAAAAGTGAGCCATACTCGCATGTAGACTATTACAGAATGCGCATTGTCAGTGCTAGACATCGAATATATCCTGAGTCCAAGAGTTAAATTTGTCGTCGTAACCTTTCCACTTGACATAATATTCGGTCTTTCCACGGCGCTTACGCGTTTTTAAGACCTTTTCGATACCGTACACGTCATCATCTTTCAAAATTCTTTGCAATTCGACTTCGTAGAATTTACCCTTTAGCGTCTCGTCTTTTAAATCGGCTAATTCGTAAGTTACTGGATCGGAAGGTATGCGAGCTATGATCTTAAAAATCTCTTCGGACCAAGAGGGAAGGTAGCCCTTTTTGAATGCGATTCTAGCCTTTGCAATTCTCACTTTATCACCTACTGCATATTTCCACTTTGCTGGACTTTTCTTTTGACCGTACAAACGGCTTCTAATACTATTTTCGTCTTCCTTTGTCACTTGACGAGGTATCATACCTATACTTCTATGATATGTATTGTTGTACGAATTCATAAGATCTTGCAAAACATCAACATATCGATACGTATTCTTATACGTAAAGTACTTCCACATTTTCGTTTTAAGCGTGCGATTGAATCTTTCTACTACAGAAGCCTTTATGTCGCTATTTTCAGATGTGTAAAAGCGAATGGAATTCTTGCGCAGCATGGATTGAAAACTTCTATTAAGGAACTCTGTTCCCTTGTCGGTCTGTAAATGAGCGGGCTGTCTATCTACCAAAATGGACGAAAAGGCGGCAGTCAAATCTGATCCCGACTTTGACTTGAGCGGAACTGCCCAAGCATATTTAGAAAAGACGTCTATGCACGTTAAAATATATTTATTTTTATCATTATGTTTCGACAATGCAGAAAGATCGGCCAAGTCAGCTTGCCATAGGTCGTCAATTCCTACTGTAAAAGTCTGTCTACGCCTAAAGTTCAATCTGACAGGTTTATGCAGCGTATAAGCATCCTGTTTCGAAAGCCAATTTTTAACATCCTTAGTTTTAAATTTATCGTTAATATGTCTTTGAAAGGAAGATACGCCGCCGAAGCTAGCCGGTTGTTTAGGATCGAAGTAAGACTCCATCAGTAGGGTAACCAACTCGCATCCAGATGATGTTGTTGTTCTCCGTGTATACTTTTCGATGCAAGTGACTGACTTTCATCGATCGAGCTGTTAATATATTTCCATCGATCTTGATTGCCGATCAACTCGCGAGGAATATTGGAATCTTTCAAGGCGTCGGCCAGTTGCATCCATCCGGTAGGCGGTGAAGCTGTTGTACGTTTTCTCAGCAGGTCGTTTACCAAGTCCACCACGTGCGTCTTCGGAACGGTCGCGTTCTTCAGCACAAGTTCGCCTTTAGTAGACCACGAAACGTCCGGGTTGCTCTTCATGTGAGTTAAAAGTCTAGCAGCCTGCGTTTTCCATTTCTTTGGCACGGTTTCCAAGACTTGAGCTTCTATACTATTGGTTTTGACCGGCTGCGCCTTCTCAGCAGCTGTCACTTCATCTTCTTTCTTTTCGAATTTGGTAAGTACAGTAGGTTTATCAATGTTCAAATAGCGACTCAGACTGTTGGAATAGAGTTTGGCTTTATCGTCATCGGCAATATCGCGATGCAGAATGTCGTACATCTGCGTATCCAATTTGGACAAAGTCTTGTCCAACATGGTTTCCTTCCATTTTTCAATCTGTCTGGGTTCAACCAAGACCATCTTCTTCGTATGTTCCATGCTACAGTTTATTACTTAGCAAGGTACCCAGAAAGGAAAGCACAGGGGTAAGTAATGCACCTATGAAACCACCAGTCTGTACTATACGTTTCTTAATCTTTACACGAGTTTTCTTGGAAGCCAATTTTCTTAACTTGTGTTTGAAACGACCAAGTCTCTTCTTCTGAGCTTTTTCCAAAGGAACAACTCCTTTTAAAACGTTGAGTGCACACTCACAGAGACAGTAAAGTAGAGAGGTGTTGCAATCTTTCAAAATACGTTTCCTCACTTTGGGTGACGACTCTTTAAGCAATCTCAGTTTCTCAAATTTCTCCTTCAGTGGAGCCGTCATTTTCAACGAATGAACGTTCGAGCGATTACACGACCTTATATTCACTTTCTTACGTATACAAAATGCGTCTCGCCAGGAAAAATGTTCGTTCTTAATCTGCAACGTTCATCCGTCTCCGGTTTGAGATCAACCAACAGATATCCGAAAGGTGCCATGGTCGCATCTCCGAACGCCTCTATCATGAAATTTGACTTGCCGGGGAACATCTGCCTTGCCAGGTTTGCTATCTGAGTCGAATCTCTCACGTTTTTGAAAAGAACAAAGTAATGTGCATTCAAACTGATGGTTCTCGTATGTTTGCTGCTGTAGAATAGATTCTGCGTCAGGTACAGTATCGAAACGTTCCTGTGGTGGCTGATCTTTGTAAATAATTTGGTAACGCGTTCATCAGTCTCGCTCATAAGGTCGTCCAATATCAGAAGCGTTTTCTGCTTACCATCGAAAATATTCAAGTCGGGTAATCCTTCGTGAAATTGAATCTGCGAATATTTGTCGAAAATTTCTTGGTATATTCCGTAACACCAGATAATTTTTTCTACCTGAGGTTTGACCATATAATGTAAATGATCTATAAATCGTAGCGTGAATTGTGTTTTTCCACATCCAGAAGGTCCACTCACTATAGCCGAAAACGGGTGTTGCCAAGTTGGATCCATAACGAAAAGTGAGTCCTTGAAATGCTGTAGCAAACTTTTATACAAGATATATTCTGACAAAGCCCAATATGCGTTCCTTGCATTGAGGACATTCTGTAGCTTCATCTGTACATGGATCGCACATATTTACGTGTCTGCATGGAAGTAGCAGTGTTTCCACTTGCTTAATTTTACATACCACGCAAGTAGCTGCTTTTTTGAGTTTTTCATTCTCCGCTTTCAATCTCATGAGGCGATATTTCGTAGCTTTCTCATCCTCCGTTCGCTCATCGATTCCACAAATGTCGCATTCGCACTTGTAGTTGCCAAACACATCCATTTCACATTCAACATTCGACGGACACATATTTGCGCAAAACGTGTATCACTCGCAAAGAATGGATAACAAATAATTCTTAAAGATGCAAGTATCATCTTTTAATAAAGTAATTGCAACAGGTGGCGCCATCTAGCAAACTTACTACTTCTACACATTGAAAGATAAAATTGAAAAATCTTGGGTTTTTTCTGGGTGGAAAATCCTGGGTTTTTTTTTCTAGTGGAAAATCTTGGGTTTTTTCTGGGTGGAAAAGCTTGAAGTTTTCTGAGGTTTTTATTTTGTTCTATCCTGCACCGGTTAGTTTTTGAAATTCGTCTGCGTCGTAGAGAGATTCTTATCGCAATAAAACCGTTTATATGGCGTCGCTTGAGTGGGCGCGCTGAATAGTACAATGCAAGCGCCCTGAGGGCATATATAGTTGACGGGGCCTGTATAGTCACGGTGGATGGTTATGGGTGTCGTTGAGCCATTGCTGTGGTCATACTTCAAAATTGACCGAGCGTACAACATTTCCATGTATTAACGCTCGCTCGTGTTCTAAATGTTCCTCCAATATTCTCAAATCGTCTCTCAGTTGCGCTTTAAGTAAACAGATCTGTCTATAGGATTCTGACGAGTGCCAGTGGAAATTCTGAATAACTGATGAGGGTTTCACTTGTATACTGTGTTTGAAAGGCTGGTAGTGCTAGTACAAATCCTATACAAAGGAGGAGGGTGCTGCTAATGGTCTTTGTTAAGACGAAGCGATTCAATAGAAATGAATGGAACTTGGAGTAAGGAAAAGTTAAGAGACGTGTTGCTTTCTACTTTCCGCTATTGTCACTCCCAATCCTGCGTAGAGGATGTCGTCTTAACTATATTACGCATGGCATTGGAAGGATAAAAAATTAAAGGCCAATTGTACAGTCTAGTATTTTAGAAATAAATGCAAACATGATGCAAAATCGATTGGAATGAGACGCGTATTGGTCAATGGGTTGAGGCGTACGTCGTTTAATGGCGTTCGGTGCAAATGCCCAGAGGCGATTACCGTGCACACAGACCAATAGGGGGAATACAATAGGAAACGCTGACAGACAGACAGACACACATGTAGGCATGCAAAGGGTATCAATTATGGCTTCTTTTTGAAGCACTGGTCATTGTTAGCACACAGCGACGAATGTATTTGAATTTTCATCATATTCTAACGAAGTAAGCTGTTGGCTGCTATCAGTGACCATTGACAGTCCTATGTCTGCTCTACACAACTAAGAAACTCTGGCAGTGCCAACCCAAAGGGCTTATAAAGAAGGAGGGTGACACTATTGGGCTTTGTTATAATACAGTGCTTTCTGCTATCGGCAGATGCAGCCATGCATTTAGGCGATGAATGAGTCGTTGAACGCTGAATGAACCGATGGCGCATTTAATTATAGTTTGACGCCTTGCTTAATGCAGTGCAGATGCACAGATGGGGTATAGTGAAAGAATACGAAATGCATGTGGATTTTTCTGGAAAGCATGACGTCGCTTCCAGAAGCCTGCCGTTATTAGTGGTATCTTAATAGCAGGCGTACACAGACTGACAGACAGACGCACGACCAGAGAGAGAGAGAGAGAGGCACGCGTACAGAATACAATGACGGGTTCTATTGTCGCATAGACAAGATGCCCGAAGGCTGTTGTCAATAATGATTATCTAAATCACCTAGCTATGCATGCTGACAAAGACATAGGTAGCCGCTTATGCAGGATGACAACGTTAATGCTTCGTCGCTTGTTGCCAGTCCCAATCGTGAATAAAAGGAGGGTGTGTTTCTTATGGTCCCTGTTACAGTGCAGCGATGAATGCACTAACAAACAAACAAAACTTTGTGTTTTAAGCAATGCGAGTAATCGCCTATTATACGTTGTAAGAACGGTTGGAATGAGACGTGGAAGCTTGAATGGATTGGTGTGCGTGTATAATGACACACACACATACACACACACACACACACACACACAAAGGGCAATAGGCAGAGTACAATAGGATTTCTCCACAGCTCTCGAATTCTCTAGACTGATGACGTCACATACCCACATGCAAAGGGCAATATAAGCAAAGGACAATAGGAATTTTCTAGAATGATGCTGGCATTAACGTCCTCTTAATCACCTAGGTATACACACAGACAGGCAGACGTACAGGCAGGCAGACAAAGAGCCGGACAAACAACAATAGCTCTTCTAGAATGGTCCACAAAGTTCCAGAAGATGACGTCACTGCATACATGAATAGTAATGAGCGCAATGCATGCTATTGGCACATACACACACAGACAGGCAGACAGACATACAAACAGACATACACACATACAAACACACATAGGCCTTCCAGAATGACCCAGAAGGTACTCCAATTATGATGTCATAGCATTACATGAATATTAATTAGTCACGTGACTTTTTCCATTAATATTAATGAGCGTTTCTATATCATGGGTGGGGTGTTGATATAGAACTCTTACCACCTTTTGATATAGAACTCTTACTTAACACACTACTATCGTATAATCTCTGAACAGTTAAGAGGCAGAGTCCATACAGTTTTCTCCAGCTTAGTTGACCTACAGAATTTCTTCTTTTGCTTGGCGCTGCGTCTTGAACACAGCACCTCTCTATCTCCGTGAGTTCTTCACTTTGACCTCAACTACTGTGGGTCGTCGATCTCTGCGCTCGGCCTCTAGAGGTGACTTTATGGTTCCTTATGCCCGCACTGCCACAAGGCAGAACAGGGCGTTTTCGGTCACTAGACCTTCCGTTTGGAATGCTCTTCCTTCTAACCTGCGTTCCCACCCTCGGAACATGTCGGGCACATTCTATAGATTGCTTAAGACTTTTCTTTTTAACTGGGCTTGGGTCGGGAGCGCCTCTGAGTAGAGTTCTTGAAGGGGCGCTATATAAATTACATAGATAGATAGATAGATAGACAGACAGACAGACAGACAGACAGACAGATAGATAGATAGATAGAAAAAGGTATTTATTATTAATGTCTCTGAACAGTTGCCAAGCTCTATTTGGTCGATTTGCAACAAATCTAATTAGTTCCGTCATGTTGACTCAAAAACTTAACTTTTATCGTTCGTTTTACAAGCGACACGACTTTCCTTCTCCTGTTTAGTTGGTCTATTCTACAACCTGACAAGAATCAAAGGTTTTGCCGCTTTACCAAACTGTCGTTAAAAGTCCGTTACGAGTGATCCGTTTAATCTGATTGACTTGCCTTACGTCGTCGACGTGGCGACGCCTGAATGGTTTCTATAGGCGCTGAGATGTAGCCTAATGCCGTTTGTTTTCTATAACTTTATTATTAATGTCACATCAAACATTGATTCGAAACGCCACGTTTAAATGCTTAGATACTTATATTAAACAACTGAACATAATTATGAAACTGCTAGTTAATTTGATAAACTATTATATTGTGGGGCGCGGTGGTGTAGTGGGGGCGTCGTTGCCTTGAAGTCGGAAGATTCTAGGTTCGAATCCACGTCAAGTCGCCGCGTAGGGACCTTGGACAAGTCCTTCACTCGCAATTGCCCAGCGCTTCGGCGTGAAACTCCGATGCAGTGTCTGCTCTGCAGTCGGGAGCGACTCTGAGTAGAGTGCTTGAAGGGGCGCTATGACAAGTGCACACACATGCATACATACATAACAATATATAATTATTTTATTGTGCTACACAAAGTAGTAGACCTATTCATTACACATCTCACCTTCATTGGTGTCGACGCAACCGATTTCGCCCAGCTCTCATTGCAACCGGTCGTACCTGGCTCACCAGTAATGCAGACGACGAACATTGTTATTCCTTGGCCCTGAATCACAAGTGACGCCGCCATAGCTGCCGTATCGTTAAGGCCCGGAACACCATTCGTAACCATTAATGTCACATCTTTGTTAAGTACCTCGTCCCCATATGCTGCGTTGAAGATCTGAGTGTACATGATAACCGTGGAAGCCAAATCGTTAAACACACCTCCCTTAAACGGGACTCCGATAATTGCATTCAGCAACGGATCTTTAGCTATGTATCTAAAGAAGACACGACCACGAATGAAATACTGAGAAGAATTGGCTGAAATGAAAACAATGAACATAACGTAGACCTAAACGCGTGCAATCACACACACACACACACACACACACACACACATACACACACATACACATAAACCATGATGTACTATAATATTAAACTCATGCGTCTATAATGTACACACAAAGCACCAAACTCATACGATTATTGATATAATTGCAAATAGATTAGGTGACCATTCGTCCCGGTTTTTTGTGATGCGTCCCGGTGTCCCGATCCTTAGGCAAAAGGGCAGAATTGACCCGGTTTCTGAAAAGACGGCAGCTTGTAGGCCTATATTGAAAACGTCGGTTTTATGTAAACCACCGATCAAAGTGCACTTTAGTTGTAACCCAAAAAAAGTCGTTCGCAATGGGGTAGCTACAATTTCATTGGCGGCGCCATATCTATATCGACTTCGGCAGGTCGCGTCAGGGTCATAATGGAAGTTCGACCGCTCATGATGATGATGATGATGATGGTTCTCTGCCCGAAGGCAGGTTCATTGGCTTTACGCCCCTGGGGATGAGATGAGTGAGGTGGTTTCTCGTTGCCTTCCCCACAGACAATGATGGGTATTGGGTATGCAACATGCCCAAGATCGCTCCGCAGGAGCTTGCGCCTCTGCGTCCCACACGTGCTAGCCCGAGATATCTAAATCTCAGAATGTCAACTCCCAGCCCGGAACTTGAACCGCAGTCCGTTGCAAGTTGCAACCAACAGACGTATGCCGCTCTCGCTTACTATGCCGGTGTAGCTAACTAGGCCGCTCATGACGGCACTTAAATACATCAATTTCCTTCGACAACCTAAAATGCTGTCATTGTAATGTGGAGATTCAAGCAAAAATTGGGATGATGACAAGCAGTGGCACATTCCCTACCCACACCCCTTTCCATGATCGACGCCGAACTCAGTCGTCCGCCGGACACTTCTCTACGCCCCAGAAACCTGAAACCTTCCTCTGGACTATAGATTGCTCAATGTGCACCAATTGAGAGACAGAGTTCTCAATAATTATAAGAGTATACTGCATAAAGCGCACTGACGACTAGAGCAGGTTGTAGATTTCTACACTGAAGTCTATGCTCAGCATTAAATGTTTCTGAGCTAGGGATAATGCTATGGATCAGTAGTTAAGAAATTATAGGCCTACAGTTAATTTTTTCCTAAAAGTGTGCCGGTTTTTGATGGCCAGAAAATGGTAACCCTAATATAGATCTATCTACAGGCTGGGCCAAAAAATTCTTTCCAACGGCTTTTGCCGATATTTTGGCCAAAAGTAAGAATTTCAAATCAAATTTAACAGGCCAAAAGCTAATTCATGTATTACGCAGAACAGCCGAATTTCACCAAAAAAGCCAAAGACCCCCACGCGGCGACTTGTGAGAAAGATTCAAACCTGGAACCGTCCGGTGTGGCATGAAATTATGTCCGGCATAAAATATTGTCCGACTCCGCCCACTTCCGTTGTCAAGACAGTATTTCATACGATAAGTATGAAACCTTGTCCGGCATGAAATCATGTCCGGGTACGGCCACTTTCGTTGTGGAAACAGTATTTATTATTACAAACGTGAGATATTGTCCGCGTTGGAGTTTCGTCTCAACGTAATATCAATAAGATATGCGAAATAATGTTTGTTGAAGCAGATGAGAAAACAATGGTGTGAGCATTGGAATCATGGTTTTAATTCGCGCATCTTGTAGTCGGGGGTCACGATAGCGCTAGTTCTATTTTTATGAACGAAATTCCCATCGTGGAACGGGGCGAACGGGCGATATGTTTAGACGTATGTAAACAAGTCTTAGAGTTGCACACAAATACGAAATTTAGGCTTTCGTGTATTGATATCTATCTTTTCTTGTCTACTCCAGTCATCGAGGCAAAGCAAAAGGACTTTTGGCCAACATAAATACCTCAGCGGAGTTAGCTGCGTTGGTCTGTTTATTTTCCCGTTAGGCTACATAGCGGTCATTATTGGAAGATGCTTAGGTTTTACATAGCACAATTTGCCCTGTTGGCTCTGCATCCTGGTTCAAGCTCCATCCTACCTGTGTGAGCTTTTTACTCCAGTCTCCGTTTATGACAATAGAAAAAGTAAACAGTCCAACGCCCAGAAACCTTGCGGCATATTCGTATTCATATTCGTATCCCGTTTCTCTGGGCCGTCGTTCGCTGCGGTCAGCTACCCGCGGTGATTACCTTGTCCCTTTTTGTCGTACCGCTACTATGCAGCGAAGAACATTTTCCGTGGTGGTCCAGCTATCTAGAATGGCTTCCCTGCGGCTCTACGTTCGCTTCCCCGTGACTCTACTGGTTCTTTTTATCGTCTTCTCAAGAGTTTCCTTTTTGACCAGGTCTGGGTTGGGAGCGCCTCTGAGTAGCGATCTTGAAGGGGCGCTATATAAATTTATGTGATTGATTGATTGAATAATAATAATAACGAGATTATAATACCCAATGCATTGCAAGACATGTATAATGTAGCGGAATCCATATAAATTATACGTACGTAGTTCACTTGCAGGTCTCCTTTTTGTCATGACAGGCATATACACGTATACTTTAGGTTCACTCTAGCCGACTTGTAGGCTTACGTTATTGACAAATATTGATGCTGTTAGTAAATTTAAACTTATAGGTCTACTATAGATTCGATTTTATCTGACTGTAATAGACCATTGATTTTATAACTTCATCTAAAAGGAAAAATATTCCGAAAGCGCAGCAAATTGCTTCTGTTTGCTATTATACTTTAAGTACTTAAAACATAATTTTTCGGTAGTATCGGAAATCATAGGCTTACAAAATTGCGCTTCGTATCTTAGTCAATAGTCTATATTTTTATACTATTATATGTGCCTAATTATATAATTCGATGCCTCAGTACGTCGTATAATTATCTTGAATATTTTGTGTCTTTCCCGGACAAGATTTCATGATGCTTTAGCTTGACAGTTGCTATCTGATGTCATCGGTCACATGAACCAATGACAACGCTTTCCGGACACAATTTCATGCCGGACAACATTTCATGCCACACCGGCTCCAGTGCACAAAACCCGCCACTATGCCACCGCGCCCCACGAGTCATATAGGCCCATCTTTACAAAACACATATACAAGAACACTGATGATGATGATGGTTCTCTGCCCGAAGGCATGTTCATTGGCTTTACGCCCCAGGGAATGAGATGAGTGAGATGGTTTCCTGTTGCCTTCCCCACAGACAATGATGGGTAAGCAACTTGCCCAAGGTCGCTCCGCATGTGCTTGCGCCCTTGCGTCCCACACGTGCTAGCCTGAGATATCTAGCCTATACACTAGCCTATACATAATGTTGATATTGTGTTAGATACATGCAGAGGCACAAGCAATGCGAACACACACACACACACACACACACACACACGCATCAACAACTATGCGAACATACTTAAGCATACATCAGGTCAGCGGTCGAGTTGCTAATTTTTCTGCCTTTCCTGATGGCTTAATAATAAACACCAACACTGTCAAGTTCCGCTTACTTGTTCAAGTCCCATATCTTTTCCGTCTTGTTAGAGAACGTCGCCAAAGCAACCTGGTCCCACGGAAATAGGCTATATAGGCCCAATAGGCCTAATAGGTTAGGCCTAACGTCGAGAGTCGCAGCTATGTCGCTGCAGAACTTCCGAGCGAGGTCCCAGTTCTCACACGGATCAGAATCATTACAAACATCTGTTGAACTGTCGAGGACGAAGCAGAGGTCCATCTTCTGTGTGCAAGCTGACACAAAAAAAGTAAATAGTGAATCGAACAGTCTTGCTCTGCCATGCACGTGTCTTCAATATTAACTCGATTATAATGAAAACCCAGGACTTTTTAACGTGCAATTGTACACAAAATGTGCAGTTCTAAATGGATTTGTGCAGTTGTAGAAGCACTTCTGTAGGCCTACAGTTAAAAATAACAAAAAAGGTAGGCCTAATTGTCCTTCGATTGGAAGTAATTTACCATGGAGCATGGGACAGGAAAGAATGGATTGTGCAGTTATAAAAATTCCTTTAAAACAGCCCTGCGAAAACTTTCCAGAAGTCCATTAAGCTATTGTCCCCCCGGGACCTTGAGTCTGAAGTAAAAGAGAATTCACTTTCAGGCTTCACTTGTGACACTTAATAACTATGAGAGCGGGTGGCCAGCCCTGGCCTCTCCCTCGCCTACTCATCTCCCCATCGACAGCGTAGAATCACTTTTACACAGTTTATTATATCCAGTTTATTATAGCATGCAGATGAAACAGAAATTTCAAATCAGATTGCGCACTGGTGAAATTTTTGCTATATACATGTAATTTCATAGGCTAACAGTAGGCTACAGTGTTTATAAGTAAGTAACAGTCATCGTTCTAGGGTGTCAACTCTTCAAGATTTTCGAAAAGGTTCTATAATTGTCTTCCTCGCATTCCAATATCCTACTGGACTTAACTGCTGTTCTCCTGTCATCTTTCTCTGATCTTACGACAGCCGAACTCGCGAATAAGCTCAGCGCTCGTGAATAAGCTCGTGCCCCGCGCTTGGCTTTCGAGTGGCGCTCAAGAAATTTGGAGATTGCGATTACGATTTACGACGAACTCTAGAGCATCGACTTGGCACCAATAAGCTGGTTCACCATCTCAGTGACCTTTCGCGTGCGCGTGCGCAGTACTCAAGGTTGGTATCCGGTCAAAACCGCGCGCACAATACCGCGCACACAAAACCGCGCACACAAAACCGCGATTCACAAAACCGCGCACGATCATTACCGCGCACGATCATTACCGCGCACTATCATAACCGCATACAATTATTTCAACATGCATCCAGCTTCCATGTCAGATCTAAAAATACCTTCATCCAACTTCTATTTCTCGTTCGTTTTTTTCGTCAATCCAACTTCTATTTCAAATTAAAAAATTCCTTCATCCAGTTTCCATTTCTTAAGCGTTTTTTCATCAATCCAGCTTCCATATTCATATCTAAAAATACCTTCATCCAGCTTCCATTTCTCGTGCGTTATTTTCGTCAAACCAGATTCTATTTCACCTATAAAAGAACCTTCATCCAACCTCAGTTTCTCTTGCATTTTTCATCAATCCAGACTCCATTTCACCTCTAAAATAATTTAATACAGCTTCCATTTCTCAAGCACTGGGCCAGTTGTCTGTAAACAAGTTGTCGTTTGACGAGTTGCCTGGTCTGTAGACCAGTTGTCGTGACACCGCTTAAATAGAAGTTGGATGAAGGTATTTTTCGATCTGACATAGAAGCTGGATGCATGTTGAAATACTTGAATGCTGTTAAGTTCGTGCGCGGTAATGATCGTGCGCGGTAATGATCGTGCGCGGTTTTGTGAATCGCGGTTTTGTGTGCGCGGTTTTGATAGTAAACCCTCAAGGTTAATACTAAAATAGATGGTGGATTATATAAAATTGCAAATTCGCAATGCGCGAGTCTTTAAGTTTCCGAACTTTTGGTATAGCCTATGCACCAACTATTGTAGAATTGACCTTGACCACTGAGCACGCGCACGCGAAAGGTCACTGAAATGGTGAACCCGCTTATTGACAAACTCTTGGTCACTTTGTTTAGAAGTCGAAGCTTGTGAATTTGCGATTGTTATCACAATCCAATCCGACATGACAAGAAATTAATGAATGAATATTGGACGAAGCGGAATGTCCAGGATTGTAATTGCGGAATGTCCAGGATTGTAATTGCGGAATGTCCAGGATTGTAATTGCGGAATGTCCAGGATTGTAATTGCGGAATGTCCAGGATTGTAATTGCGGAATGTCCTGGATTGTAATTGCGGAATGTCCAATATTGTAATTGGATTGCTTGACCTCCTTCATCTAGCAGTTTAAATGGCTATTTCGAGAAGGCCTAGCAACTGTACACGGTCCATCGAAATTCAGAATAATAATAGTATGTTCATAATCATAACTAGACGAGACTAACAAAAGAATAGCAACAACGTCAACAATAAGACACTTTCTTTCATCCTCTTCTTCCTGCTTTTCTGAACATTTTTCTCACTTTCTTATTCCTTTCCTTTCTTCCATTTCTTAATTTATTGTCTCAGCCTGATCTTTCGAATTTTTTATACTTCATCTTCTTCTCTTTCATTATTGCAAGAAATGACAGTAAAGCAAAATATTATTATTATTAGTAGTAGTAGTAGTAAAGCATACCTTCGACTTTCTCGATTTGCCCAGCTGCCAAAATGGCGATCAGCAAGAGAATGGCTGACATTATTCGACTGTCAAGAAGTCAGGAATCAGAAGCGATCACTCAGCGATTTGCAGATCGGATCAACAGTTGATGAAGACGTCTTAAGACCCGACCAGGGCTTCAACATTTATAGTGTATAGTTGTAAAAGAGTTTAGCCAATAGGAATGCACTCGAAATGGTCAAAACAGCTCGACCTTGAACCACACAATGAAGTAGGCTACTTGTCACACCTTTCAATTATTATTGACGAGGTTTATGGCTGCACATTCAGACTTGAAAAAATTAAAAACGGAAAGAAAATGTGGAAGTGCACCGAATATCGTATAGCTAAGTGCAAGTCCCGCTGTCAAACACTCGATCTGGTCATGAGTTTAGTCATAATTGACATTTATATTCATGATTCAAAATATTATGAAGTTTGATACGGTACGACTTCAGCATGTAGTGTAGATAGCCCTTTGATTGTCGCCGTTTTGTTTGGTAGCCCTTTGATCTGCGCCCTTACGAACAGTCGCCCTTTTGATTGTCGCCCTTTTGAAGTCACCATTTTGATAGTAAATCCTAATTACGGGCTGCATGTAATGCAGTGTAGGCCTATAGTGCGAAGGCATAAAGGATCTTAATTGCAGGAAAGGACACAAGGCTAAACTAAGTTTGACCATAATATGGTCAGAATAATAAAGGTGTGTTTGACCATAATATGGTCAAACTTAGTTTAGTCTTGTGTCCTTTCCTGCAATTAAGATCCTTTATGCCTTCGCACTATACACTGCATTACATGCAGCCCGTAATTAGGATTCACTATCAAAATGGTGACAACGTTAGACCAATAACATTATAATTCTAGCTTCTAGTCTTCGACTGAAAACAGTGCAAACTTTGATTTAATTAATAGCCATAATTATGATTGCAAATACATACCTGGGATCGACTGGATGTGACCAGATACCAAGAAAGTAATCAAAGATACAAAAGTGGCATTGCCTCGTTGTATAGCAATAAGCAAATACTCACCCATTATACAGTAAGAGAAATTGACGTCAGTAGCTGATGCACACAAGTGCGACGCGCAGTTGAAGCTCAAAAGCTTGTTTTATGTTAGTTGTCAAGCAGGTATGACAAACAGGAAGACAGTTAGTGTCGAGCGAGTCACTGCTTGCGAAATCGCGACATCAATAACATTCTGCTCTCCAAAGGTCCTACAAGAGTTTGTATATTTGACTGCTTGTAGCTGCAAGCTTATTTTGTATCTGCGGGCGGTTATGAATAGGTATACTATAGAGAGCGAAACGAAATTGTTGAGCAAGTCGGTGTTTGCGCGATATGCAAAAGTGTTGTGATCTTCCACGTCTCATTTGAACGGTCGGCAATTTTATTTTATGTGTATAATATGTGTGTGTGTGTGTGTGTGTGTGTGTGTGTGTGTGCGTGTGTGTGTGTGGCTGTTGTGGCTGTAAATATGCTTCAATGGCGTGCGGTCAAGAACAGGATCACATCAGATATTTTACCATGGCACAAGCGTGGCTATTTGTTGAGGTTCAGCTACACAGCTGAGCTCATGGTTCTTTTTATTCAACCTCTGTTCAGGGCTAGTTGTGCTCGCGCTCCTATTCCGTGGCTGCGCTACAGTAGGACAACTTGACAAGCCAGTGCAATAGTAATTATTTATGTCCATGTTTTAAAGGCCTCTGCCTAGACGGTGCCCTGCCACAAGGCTGTCATAAGTTTTGCGTTGCCTTATGTTAAATTTGGGCATAAATCAACTTTTGTTAGAGCTAGTTACTTGCAAGATTGTCCTCAGTTGTCCTGCGGCTCCTGCCTATGTTATGCCCCGGTGAAAAGTGTCTGACATTGAAGAAGATTCATGATCTTCGAGTGAGCTCATAATAATTATAGTTGTGTTCCTATCAGATTCTAACTCTTTTTTGGCTGGTTATTCGCCTCTTACTGGGAAGATGTCGAGAGCTCGCATAGGCAATAATTTTGGTGACTGAAGAAGCAATAGTCACTATTGCTTCTTGAGTAACACCACTCTATGGGGAAAGGACTGTTGTGAATTTGCTGAAATTTAATCACATCGCTTTAATATTCCTAATAATTACACATATTTATCAACATATCATTGATACAGATCTTACTCAATGTAATGCAATAAACCCTCTTGCCCGGAGGTCAACATAAATAAACGGACCATTACAAATAATGTGGCCACAGATTCAACCCTTCGTACTGGTCGCTCACCTCTTAGGCGCCACAGTAGTGGATCGTGGTCATTATGCGCTATATAAACTGTCAGTATTGCGCTAGACAAACTCCGCCACTTTCGCAGTGCCAGTCCTAAGCATAGATTAAGTAGGAGGGCGACGATAACGATCTTTGTTATCACACAGGGTCGTTGCATTGAAACTGTGCACCTACCTATTGCGTAGAGAATGCTTTTGCCAAGTATAATAATTGTAAAGGCGCTCTATTAACTGCATACACACATAAATATTATGCACCCACACGTACACGCCTACGCCCTTACAGAACGCACCGCTATATACATGTACATGTAGAGTTGTACACGCACACACGTTGGCGATGTTTGCTGTCTCCTCGCATGCATCCTTTTAATACGCCGGATAAACAATGGCGCTCGCCTCTCGGATGGTGGAGGCGGTGGTACCGTTGCGCATGCGCAAAGACGACGACGACGACGACATCTCGGGCGTTGATTTATGTGGAACCGGAGACAATCGATCTTTCTTGGACGTTGTTGACGACAGAAGTAGGCCCGTGAAGCAGTCTCCTCCGCTGTACAAGCGCCAATAATTTGGACGGCTCTGACATCGATGATGAAGCACAAGAAGCACTTCTGCTGTAGCAGAGGAAAACTATGTGTAGCGTGACAACCGATTGACAACGACTATAGTCACTGGCTGAAGGCCGGTGTCACAAGATAATGACTCACCGATATAAAGTCTCCCCACGAAACAGGGACTACCCTGGCTGAAACTCTGTATTACAAGAAATTATTCTGATGTAAAAGTTAGTAGTTTTGGAACGTATGTTCTAGTTAAATAATTTAGCAACATAAACTAACGGTTTAACATGCTCATCTGTAAATTTTATGTCACTACAGCCAATTTCACACTGAACGGGGGTGGGAGACTTTATTTCAGCAGAGGATTAAATATTCTCACTCTCCCTCTGGAAACTTTATTTCAGAGTATTGTCTCTGGGTGGAGGCGAATTTATTCTGAAGCAGATCCGCCGGGAGAGAATCTGATTCTAGAGTCTCCGGGGAGGGGAACTTTTAGGAGGAGACTGTCACACGACACTGGCGCTATATAATATCAAGTCTATAGGAGCCAGGTTGGGTTGGTTACACTAGCTGCATAGATCTAATCAGCGTTGCTACTCCTTGGGTTATTTCACAAGATCTTGGTTTTTCTTATCCGAACTTGGGAAATGGGGTTTTTTGGGACGAGCTTGGGTTTTTCTAGGGTTTTTTTTCGACGGAAAAAGGGATCTTTTGACATTTTCGGACATTTTTCGTAAAATTGTGGAATTTTTTCCGAGATTTTTTGCCGGATGACTAAAAAAAGAAAAAGGTCATCAGATTTTTGGACGGGAAATTCGGGAAATTTTCGGAAGATTTGCTCAACTTGGGTTTTCTTGGTTTTTTTTTACCCTTCAACTTGGGTTTTTCAAATTTTAGAGTGTCAACACTGGATCTAATAGGGCGCTAGGCCTATACGACATTTTCTCCACCGCTGCATTTGCAGGTCGTTTATATCTGTGTCGGAATGCATGTGAACACTTGGTTGCACCTTTTTGTGCACTTTCTCTATTTTTCTCTCTCCTTCTCTCTGTCGCTATGTATCTTTGACACTCCGTCTCCGTCACTCTGCCTCTGTCACTGTCTCTGGTCATTAAGCAGCACTGGTTTCAGTGGCGGCGCCAGGATTTTAGGTTTTAGGGGGCTGAATTATCGAGGAAATTTTGCATTTTCATCCGCCAAAATTTCCGACGACTTTTTTAGTCATCCGGTCGAAATCTCATGATGGATGATGGATCCATTTCATTTTTTCGAGGGGGGACTTATCCTGGAAATATTTCAATTTGACAAGCCTTTTTTTAGAGGAGGCTTAGCCCCCGGATGGCACTTTTTAGGGGGGTCTAGCACTTTTACCCCTTGCACCGTCGCTATTGACTGGTTTAGAGGACAGCGCATCTTGAGGTCACCATGTGTCTAAGATTATAAATTGAAGAATGAAGCTGTTCCAATGCATGCATGAGAACGTTCTTGCTTTAGTTCCCCTTCAAGATTACTACTCAGAGGCGCTCCAGACTACAGCGTGGACACTGAATTGAAGATTCACGCCGAAGCCCATGAGCAATTGCGAGTGAAGGACTTGCTCATGGTCCCTATTCGTGGTGGCTTGAGTTGGATTCGAACCTGTAACCACTCGGCTCCAAGGCACCGAACATATCCCTACACCACATCGCCCCCAATGCAGTGTTGTCACCAGTGTTTAGCTTTCATTGAATCGGGTGATATTTAAACGATGCCCTTCGTCCGCTAAAGAGACTATCATGCAATCGCAATATTCGGAGTTGACTTCAATGCCAAAATAAGAAATTTCGATGCTCGAACACGTTCTGCGTATGAAATAGGCAACATGAATTTTAACAGGTGTCGTTGGTCATTATAAAGCATTCTCGTAAATTTAGGTTAAGAGTCTATCTGGGCTTACTTGTCGGGAAGTGAGTGATGCGGCCTGCTACAAGGACAATGCTAGCCTGCTTATTGCAATTTCGTTTAAGGCAATCTCGTGCAGCGCTGTTGTAACGGCGCTGTATAAATGCAATGACATTTTATTAGATCAGAATGATTAGAGATAAGATTAACCAGAATCAGATCAGCATGTAGGACAATGTTTCTTTTTCCAGGATTTACATTTTTAAGCAAAGTGACGACTAGAATGGAAATGGAATTTCATCCTACATCTGACGTTCTGTATTGATGCCCTTATCCTCAGTCGTTGATGTTTGAATAGGCCATCAGTGTTTACATTGCGTCGAAAGAAAAGAACGTTGTGTTTACAGTGTTCAACGCTAAGCCTTATCTACAGATGACAATCATTTTTTTGTCTACCGATGACAATCATCCTTTGGTCTACAGATGACAATCATCCTTTGGTCCACAGATGACGATCATCCTTTGGTCTACAGATGACAACCATCCTATGGTCCACAGATGACAACCATCCTTTGGTCTACAGATGACAATCATCCTTTGGTCTACAGATGACAATCATCCTTTGGTCTGCAGATGACAATCATCCTTTTGTCTCCAGATGAAAATCATCCTTTGGTCTACAGATGACAACCATCCTTTGGCCTACAGATGACAATCATCCTTTGGCCTACAGATGATAATTATCCTTTGGTCTGCAGATGACAATCATCTTTTTGTCTGCAGATGACAAAAATCCTTTGGTCTACAGATGACAATCATCCTTTGACCTAAAATGCTGATCAAACGTTTTATCTCGTACTGATCTGCGACTGGAGAAAAGTACTTGAGCAATGAGCAATGCAGAGGATTTAATATGAAAAAAAACAGTAAAAGAAAGCGTGTAGGTCTACATATAGCCTACTATGCAGCATGACTTACATTCACACTGGCAAAAAGTAATATCGCGCATATTGGGGTAAGATGGATCATGGAAGCACTGCCACTTGCAACAAAAGTGATGTCCATCATGGGTAGAGACGTAACTTTCATCTATCAATTGCGAGAACCATAGAGAGCTTCTACCCCGTCCCTTCCTCCTTTGCGTGGGATTGGCACACACTGGGGTAACATGGATGTCGGAACTCGGAAGCACTGTCACTCCTGGATTAACACACGCAGCCTTTTGACCAGCAACAGACCCTGCAGGACAGTGATGGATTGTCCTAGTGTTTACCAGCTCATGAAATATTCTGTGTGCAGAATAGCGGTACGGTAGCCTACTGTTCTTTGACTGAGAGCATGGAATGTCACTTAGGTCTAGAGGCACCGAGACCTCCGTGGATAGGCCTATCTATAGACCTACTATGGGCAGATTCATTTAGGCGGATCAGAACCTGCAGTTATATTGAACCCACGCCTTATGCTTCATCCATTATATATATATACATGTAGTTAGGCCTATATATAATTATATATAAGATAAATATAAATATATGTGCGTGTGTTTGTATTGTTTGTGTGCATTTGTGTGTGCGTGGGTGTGTGTGTTTGTCTATAAGCATACATTGTCTTTCTTAGCGTATTTCTGCTAGTCTGTGCGCCACGAAAATTACACTTACTGGTATTGAGTTCTGGATGGTTTGCACTTTCAAAACAGAGTCTGAAAATTCAGTTTGCAGATATTTTAACCATATATATACATGTATATATAGGGCTTATCTTATATATATATATATATATATATATATATATATATATATATATATATATATATATGTGTGTGTGTGTGTGTGTGTATATATAAGATAGGTCTATGTACACGCCTTCTAATACGATGACGCAAGATAAATATTACCTTATCTCAGGAGAAATAATGCAATAAAGCGGGGGAAAGGAAGAGCATTGGCAACGCGAATTGATCTATTGACCGAGGGAATTAGCGAGCAAACATAGCAATATGCTCTTTGGTAAACATGCTGACCCACGGACGGACGCACGGACGCACGGACGCACGTAGTGCCACGCACGCACGCACGGACGGACGGTTGGTGGAGAGACATAAAGTTTCGTAAGAGGAATTGTCCAGGACGATTGCTGCTGCTGCTGTTGCTGCTGCTGTTGTTGCATCTGTTGCTGCTGCTGTTGCTGCTGCTGCTGGTGGTGGTGGTGGTGGTGGTGGTGGTGGTGGTGGTGGTGGTGCTGGGTAAATATAGACCTCTAAGACTGAGGGGCAGCTTGACTTCACCCGACAGGTTAATGGTCGTCGAGAAGATTATCGCAGGCGATTAGGGTTGGACGAAACACGACCATCGAAGTCAGCTGGTCACTACTCCACTCCTTCCGCGTCATTATCCACCCGTCTCCATCCTTCTCCATCCTTCTCCATCATTATCTACCCTTCTCCATTCTTCTCTACGCTTCTCCATTCTTCTCTACCCTTCTCCATTCTTCTCTACGCTTCTCCATTCTTCTCTACCCTTCTCCATTCTTCTCTACCCTTCTCCATTCTTCTCTACCCTTCTCCATTCTTCTCTTCCCTTCTCCATTCTTCTCTACGCTTCTCCATTCTTCTCTACCCTTCTCCATTCTTCTCTACCCTTCTCCATTCTTCTCTACCCTTTTCCATCATTCTCTACCCTTCTCCATTCTTCTCTACGCTTCTCCATTCTTCTCTACCCTTCTCCATTCTTCTCTACCCTTCTCCATTCATCTCTACCCTTCTCCATTCTTCTCTTCCCTTCTCCATTCTTCTCTACGCTTCTCCATTCTTCTCTACCCTTCTCCATTCTTCTCTACCCTTCTCCATTCTTCTCTACCCTTCTCCATTCTTCTCTACCCTTCTCCACTCTTCTCTACCCTTCTCCATTATTCTCCACTTTTCACCATTCTTCTCTACCCTTCTCCATTCTTCTCTACCCTTCTCCATTCTTCTCTACCCTTCTCCATTCTTCTCTACCCTTCTCCATTCTTCTCTACGCTTCTCCATTCTTCTCTACCCTTCTCCATTCTTCTCTACCCTTCTCCATTCTTCTCTACCCTTCTCCATTCTTCTCTACCCTTCTCCATTCTTCTCTACCCTTCTCCATTCTTCTCCAGTCTTCGACCAACGACGAAAATTACGATGGCGTCTGCTCTTTCTGTAAATTGATGGATGGCCGCAGAAAAAACGCAGATAAGTACACACACATGTGCGCATGTGCGCATGCCCAAGATGTGCATGATGTAAACATACCCAAACATACATATAGACAGATATACATGTACAAATTGTACGTACATACATACATATTCTATATTTTTAGTTATTTACTTAACAGTTTAGTATTGGCTACTAGGTAAAGCATAATCTAGTTATTCAGTCGATCAGCTGAAAGAAACAATGATCCACGTAGGTTGGTCTACAGTCTACAGCGATTTTGCAATCGTCATTCATTGGTCGCTCAGGACTGCGAATAGACTACCATGAGAACGTCATTTGACCTCCATTTTCCCACATGACTTATTGTCTTTATCGTTTTCCACAAAGGAAACGCGGCGAAAATGAATGTCTTAGCCTATTTGTGACGAGTTTCACAGGTCAACAATTTAATTCCTGACCTGATCTACGTATGAAATCACACGAACGTAGGTTACTGTAGGGCTAATTCGATGGGCATTGGGGTTCATCACTGAAATGTCAGGCAGGCCACCGTACTGAATAATTTGCGTTGTCGTGTTTAGTTGGCATGATTCCACTTATGCGGATTGCCGTTAATAGTATTATTTGTGAAGCGGGTTTACAGTCTTCCTGACCATTGAACAAACCCTTTACGACAAAGTCAAAGTTGCATTTGTAAGAAACAATCTGCCCGTTGTTCAGTTTTCGGACGCACTGGAAACGAATATATCTTATGAATTCAAAAGGACAGAGGTAGAAAATTGTCATTCGTGTTTGATTTCTTAAAGATCTAGGCCTACAAGAAATGGCCGTGCACAAAGTGAAAAATCCCAGAATGGTTTGCAAATATTCGTCAAATAACACTGACCATTCATTTATCAGTATAACTGGGAAGAGTCGCCTGACAACAGCGAGAGGCGTCGGAAGAGGTTTACTCTTCAGACTTCGAAAGACTTTTTCGCATTGTTCCGCGGCTGAACTGTAGTCGTTCAGGGCTGAGTAGTAAAAGTTGGCGAAGTATGCAGCGCTGATGAGGTGCGCTGGAGAGAGCCAACATAGCCCAACATGTTTTAGCAGTTCCGACATTCCGTTTTCAAAATTTCTCTGTGCATGGTTACAAGCCGTAGTGCTGGGTTTTTCATCGACGTTTGTAAATTCTTCTTGGCGAAGTCTTTCATTGCATTCACGAGAATAGCAACAGAGAAATCGACGTCGAGATTGAAGCTTCGATACAGAAGGATTCGACGATTCAGAAAGATCATTTGCACTCCATGCATCTCGGGATTCGCTTGGACCTGTTTTATTTGATTTACCATCGCATCCAGTCACAGTAGATTTCAATGACTTAGTTTTATTTCTATATAAATTCTGTGTGAAAGAAACTAATTTCTCAAATAGAAGTTCAACTAAAGAAAACTTGAAAGACACTTGTTCAAGAGAAACATCTTCGTTTCGTGCTTTTGTTGCTAAATCAAAACAGTTTGTTGCAGAACTAATGTCTTTATATCCGAAGGATTGCTGGCTCTTTAAGCGAAGGTGACTTTGAATGCCTTTGAAGAGATGTTGTAATTCTGGTACAAAAGTATCTGAAGTTATCAATGAAGTCAGCAACAATTCCCATCGTGAATCCTTCATATAGTAGCAATTGTTACAGAACAGCCAGAAGTAGGGAATGAGTTTTGGGGGAACCTTGAAGGAATAAGGACCTTTTAGATATGCCTTCGATGCAGTTTTTAAGAGAGTGAAAAGAATTTTTTTGTTGCAATGCAGCAATGACGCTATCTCTCTCGATACATCAATGTCTTTTGGTAAATAATCAATCATATTATTAATAGGAATAAAATAGTTAGGACAACATCTCTCAATCAACCATTCAATCATCTGGCACAGTAACTCCCCAACAGATGTCTCCAAGTTCTCATCTGTCCAAAACTCCGGCGATTTCTCCTCGCATGCCCAAAGCATCAAGGTCTTGAAGAAGTAGGTACAGAGAACATTTTTCTCTTCTCCTCCGCATGATTTAACTACTTCACTCTTGATCAACCTAAGTACATGGTAGATGTATTTCTGAACATCTGTCCAACTCTGAATCAAAATTACCTCCGCCTGTGAAAATGAAAATCTCCATTGAGTGTCATCATCTGGATTACTTTGATGAGGCTTTGGAACTAAGTGACATCCTAATCCGACAATTTGGTCAATGACGCCCTTTGGAGGCCATCCATTCTTTCGTTCACGAGTTATCCAATCAGAGGCCTCTGATGGCCAACTTAGGCAATGCACAGAGTACACATAATCTTCCTTGAATGTTTGCATTCCAGAACATTTCCGATCACTGTCAGTATACAATTTTTTTAAAACATTGTAGAAATAATCAGCATGTGAAATTTTAGGCCAAGATGGACCTTTTGTGCATAGGCCTTCCGTATGTGATCTTCCCGATGGTCTTGAATAATAAGATGGTTGTTCATTTGTCTGCAAGGTATCGAATTTTCGTAATCTTGCAAATCCCTCATGACAGCCTTTTGTGTCGACAATCAGACTTACGCGTTTGTATCGTTTCGCTGTTTCGTTTGAATGACCAGATGAGAAAGCAATTTTGTCCCAAAAGAGCTTATCAATATCTGTTAGATTGGCCAGCACGTACTCGAGAGGAAGTTCAAAAAAACTTCCGCATGGAATACACCGGCCATACAATCTTTTTCTTTTCAGCATCAGCCTTCTAAATCTTCTGTACTCTGCTTTGCAGTGAGCGCTTTCAGTTTCTAAGGAAATTTGTTTTGTCTCCATTTGCCCTCTGTAATGGAAAATAATAAGACTATTTCTCGTTTAGGCTAAGCGAAACAGGCAGGTGTAGGCTGTCGGCATACAGTTCAGCAAAATTCTAAACGCATAGAAAAGTCAAATTCTTGGCCCCGATTTCCGTGAATGATACACACACTGGCATTATGAATTGTTTACGAGTGCGACATGAAGTTTGTCACCACGAACTTTCACATAATAATAGGCTACTAATATGCCCAACTTGAATTTCACTGACTGAGATAGCAATCAACGACATTAGGTCTTATGGCCAGGCGATCACTTAAGCGGTCGCAATAGAAAAAATTCACCCCAAATATTCGTTTAGAATGAATTACCCGATGCCGATGTTGACAGTGATGGGGAAAGTTAACTAAAAAGTAGTCAAATAGCCTTCATATCGTCTGCAGAGGCAACACCAGTGCCAGTAAGTAAGAAGACGTCACTTAGAGATGCTGACAGTATTTAAAAATTTCGTTTATTCAGCAATCCTGTTGATAGGCCGCAACCGATTGCAGTAGGCCTATGCAGTTCTGCAGTTATCTTAATTAGGCTAACATCAATCTTAGCCACTAACAGGGCAGACAGCATGCAATACAAAGGCGCTAATAACAGCCTACAAAACACGTCTATCCTACGGGGGATTCGGAAATCGAACTCAGCATCTCCATGCCAGCATGGGCGCAACCACCCTATGGGACCCACGGGACGCGTCCCCCCCCAACTTTTTGGAGGCTTGGGACGGTCCTCCCAAATTTCGGCGAATGGTCTCCTCCCCAACTTTCGACGAATGGCTCGGGACTTTTGCAACCGACTACTGCTAATAGCCATTTCAATATAGACTGGCATATTAAGAACGTAACTTCTCAGCATTTAGGCTGAATCAAGAGTGTTTTAATCCTGCCTGTAGGCCAACATCTTAACTCGACAGTGTTGGCGTCTCACACAGATAGCACGTGAAACCACGGGCGGAGACCTAGGGGGGGACGGTCCCCCCAATGGAGGCGTTTGGGGGGACGGCCCAATGCATGCATTTGTCTCCCAATGTTTAAGCGTTAGGGCATGTACATTGTACACACACACGTCAGTAGAATTCTAGAGAAAGAAAACTTTAGCAGATGAAGTTCGTGTTTCTAATGATTTGAATTCCCGGGCAATCCAGGCTCTAACCAATAGTTATTTAGTCCCACATTGAATAGTTTGCGAACATTATACTGTGTGGATAAGATACCTCTTTTAACGTATTACCGGTTATTATAAAAAACATTGCCAACACCCAACGTCACAACTGATATAAATTTTATGGACTCCATAAGGAAAAGAGAAGTTCAAATAACCCGACTTAGGATGTGGCATGTCCTTAATAACACTTGGCTGGAAGTGTTAGGCAAAAGCACAACAGACCTGTGTTCTAAATGTCAATTGCTTGAAACAACTGAGCATATGCTGCTTCCGTGTATAAAGAATGATATATCAATCTTACTACTTAAAAAATGCGAGGAGAAAAAAGTGGAATGCACTGTTAAAAATCTTTAAAGACGTCAACAGCCTTTGTAGCTATAAGATGTCGTTAAACTTCTGATTAATAATAATTAAAAAAACGCCACAACGTCATACTCGGGTTTCCGTTACATTCCCTAAAGGTTTCCTTCAGGCTCGAATCAACCTCCAGTGGGACATTGGGAATAATATGGAAAGTAAGTAAGTTAGTATGTAAGTATTTTGTTTATTACTCCTCTTGAAAACGAACAATGGGACATAGAACATCGTTGTTATACAACGGATTAACAATTGGTAATAAAGATGTACGATAAAGATGTAGCCCTGATTTAAAATCCCAAGTTAAATTAAATATAATAACTATACTATTATCATCAAACAAGTTAACTACTATCTTTTTTAACACAGAATTTTAATTGGAGATGTCTCTTACACACCTCTTTTAACATAACTAAACTATTATCATCAAACAAATTAACTATAATTTTTTTAGCAGAGATTTCCAATTGGATGTCTCTTACACACCTCATTTAACTTTACTAAACTATTATCATCAAACGAGTTAACTATTATTTTTTTAAACAGAGAATTCCAATTGAATGTCTCTTACACACCTCTTTTAACTTTACTAAACTATTATCATCAAACAAGTTAACTATTATTATTGTTTAAAACTGATAATTCCAATTGGAGATGTCTCTTACACACCTCTTTTAACTTTACTAAACTATTATCATCAAACAAATTAACTATTGTATTTTAGCAAAGAATTCCAATTGGAAATGTTTCTTACACACCTCTTTTAACTTTACTAAACTCTTATCATCAAACAAGTTAACTATAATTTTTTTAAACAGATAATTCCAATTATAGTTGTCTCTTACACACCTCTTTCAACTTTACTAAACAATTATCAATTCATATCATTTCGACATTGGGGAGGGCACTTTGAAGTCTTAAACAAAGACTATAAGCAGTGTTAAGCACTAAATGACGAGGAAATCTGTTAATAATGACTACCTGAAATGCTACCATTGTAGTGCTGAAAATCGAAATTTTTCGAAATTTGGGGGCATATCTCCCTCAGGTAAACTAGAACCTAAATGCACTCGGTTTGGCATCAAATGCTCAAAATTGCTTCGCCCCAGATGGGGGAGCTTACGACGCTCCCCCATACACCATAATCGTTAGGCGCTTCCTGCCTTCGGCAATAGCAGTTTCGCGCGCTTGGCGCTCGCTATTATTACTTCTACTAAAAAATTTCTTTTGGTCCCTGGTCCCCCCCAACTTTTAGGACGTGGTTGCGCCTATGCATGCCAGTGTGTTATCCAACGCTCTACCGGTCCAACAAAGTAGGCTATTCACTGTTCATTGCGTTTGAAGATAGTTGCGCAGTTGCTGATTTTGTTACTCTCACATAGGCCTACTTAGCCAATAAATAAAAAATATTAGTTCAACTATTCAGTTATTAACTAAACAAGTTTGTTAATCTTCGTTTTAACTAAACCTTTTTTCAGTCAAACTGCTGCCCTAACTAAATAAATTATATTAAGGTGCAGTGATTGCAAATAAGAGCATTGCTTTTTACAAGTTATAGGCCTAGGCCTATAGGCTGATGGTAGACTTAAAAAATGAATAATTTCTTAGTCGCTACTTTCTTCACTAGCATTTTAGACTGAAGCACCGATGTAGAATTCTGGCGATGCCCTTGATAACATTCTTTTCTAAATTTGACAGTGGACTTGCTGATGCTGATCATAACACAGGAGTAGGCTAATCAGAGTAACGCCCATTGGTTTTTATTACTAAGGCAATTGAACTGTATTAACACTGCATGATACATCGTTGTTTGCCTTAGCAAATCTCTTCATTAGGGATGATTAGGCCTACTAATTTGATTGAGAGAAAAGTAGAAGGACTATTATTACTCTAATGTCCATTACTCACCCCGAAACTGAAATTCTCTTTCTGCTTTATTACAGAATATTTATCTTCTGTTATTGTTGATATGTTTCAAGTTTGTAAAAAAATTATTGGAAAAAGGTTAACTAAGTATTTTTTAGTTTAGTTTAACTTATATTCATATACAAAAATCAGTGTCCAGCTTCTAGTCACACTTTTGTTATTTTAGTTGATAAATTGTTCCAGTTTAACTAAACAAAATTAGACCTAATTAGGTGCCCATAACTGGATGTTGCGGAAATGTTAACTTAATTTTCGTAAATAAACGAAATATATAGTTTTATATAGGCCTATCGAACAGAACCACCACATTTGTTAGTCCAGCCCTGATAAATGAAAAGACCCAGTTATTTTCAGTTTCAGCAATGGAAATAAGCTTAACCGTATAGAAAATTGTATCTATTGGCATGAACTCACCACGGTTTCCCAGGAAAAGAAACTTTGAGACACACAAGAGCAACTGATTGGGTCAAACAGCCAATGGACGTTCTGTAACGACACTGCAAAACTCTGGAAAACTCTTCGGGTGATCTGTACAGTACGTTATCAAGTTGCCTCTCTCTCTCTTCTCTGTCTGTGCCTGTATCTCTGTTTCTGTTTCTCTGTCTGTCTCTGTATCTCTCTGTCTCTCTCAGTCTCTGTTCGTTTGCTGTCTCACTCCCTCTCCCTCTGCTGGAGGTGCAGTATAGCAAACATGTACACACGTATATGTCTATATACACAGTGCTTTATGCGGTAGATACATGTAGGCGTCTGCATAAAAGGGTATTTCTAAAATGCATCCATGCATGTAGGGTCTACAAATGTACATGTACATTGAATGCGAAAAGGTCTGAATGCCTCGCTCTGATTCCTCAAAGGTCTGAAAGCCTCGGCCTAGCTCGCTCTGCTTCCTCAAAGGTATTCAAAGGCTTACATGCGTATAACAAGTATAACATAATAATATTATATCTTATATATATATATTATATATATACATATAGCACATACAATCATTTCAGAGCAAGACAGTACAAAGACCCTACCTTCTGACATAAATTAAATTTGTTGTATACATTCATGTATATGCATTCTTGCATCTATATAGCTATTTAGAGCCTTCATATAATTATGGGAACTATCAAGCGTCGAATCCGCAAAGAACACCATAACAGACTTGCTGAAAACTGAAATTCGTTCTATCCGTTCAAATTAATGACATGATATTTTGGAATCCTATTCTCGGTTCAATTCTCTAAATATTGGGAAAATTTTATTTTTATTATTCGTCAGGCATCAGAGATATAAGAAAAACAGTTTGGCTTACTTTTTATTGAAGCACGGTGTAGTACATGATTATTGCATTGCTGAGAAGTAGGCCTCTACGCGAACCAGGCTACGCATGGCATGCATGCAAGTATATAGCCGATTATAAAACGCGTCAGCCTACCGTAACGGTGGGAGCCACACTAAAAAATACGCGCATTCAAAGGGCAAAGAATTTTTAAACACACACACACACAAACACACACACACACACACACACACAAACACACATATAAACGAATGAATAAAATTCGAATTGTGGCCGTCATCTTCTATAGATTTTCTGATGATTCTCATGGCTTCGTGTGGCGTTTAAAACCATATTAATCAAGTGAGTTGCTCCCCTAATCCTAATCTTTTCTTCTCAATCAGGCGACCGTTTATCCCTTCAATCAAATCGCCGAGGGCTGAGTGCTCATGGCATGGCCATCGTCCAATCTCCTGAGTTTTTGCCTTATCGAAATGATTGAGAAGATTGCGTGGGTGTATACTTGACAGGCAATCGGAAAGCAACCGTCCAGTCCTTACTCTTGCCCATATAATCATAATTATTAAAGGCGGATACGTTTTCGATGAAATTTCGCCATTGATCTTTTTAGACGGTGCCAGTCCCACGCCTGGAAAAAGGAAGAGGGCGACACCAATCATCTTTGATGTGACACAGTGTCGTTAAACAACAACAGTAAGCATTTTCGATGAGGAAGCCAAGTAGG